>CAUYON010150068.1:0-26632 GCA_963573935.1 Arctocebus calabarensis
GAGTCTTAAAAAATTATTCATTGCTGGCTCGGTGCCTGTGGCTCAACAGGCTAAGGCACCACCCACGCACACCTGACCTGGCGGGTTCAAATCCAGCCTGGGCCGCCAAACAACAATGAAAGCTGCAACCAAAAAATGGCCAGGCGTTGTGGTGGACATCTGTAGTCCCAGTTACTTGGGAGGCAGAGGCAGGAGACTCACTTGAGCCCAGGAATTGGAGGTTGCTGTGAGCTGTGATACCTATCCAGGGTGACAGCTTGAGGTTCTGTCTCAAAGAGAAAAAAAAAGATTACCTTATATGACAACCCTTAGCAGATGTTAATTGTTTTTAGGATATTGAAAGGAGAAAATTATTTGGATTACTCAAATGGACTCTTAAATGCATTCACAAGCGTCCCTGTAAAAGTAAGGAGAGATCTGACACAGAAGAGGAGGAGGCAATGTGGTCATAAGACAGAGAATGCCGGGTGGTGCCTGTGGCTCAATGGAGTAGTGCGCTGGCCCCATATGCCAGAGGTGGCGGGTTCAAACCCAGCCCTGGGAAAAAAAAAGACAGAGAATGCCAGCAACCAGTGGAATCACAAGGAGCCAAGGGAAGGATTCTCCCTTAGACCTTTTATATTTCCCCCCTAGAACCTTTATAGGTGTGTGGCTCTGCCCATACCTTGACTTCTAGTTTCTAAAACTGTAAGAGAATAAATTTTTGCTGTTTTCAGCCACCAAGTTTGTGATGATTTGTTATAACAACCACAAGAAATAAATAGAGGTGGCTTTGAGTATGGTTTTAACAGTGGGGAGGGTCAGAAATGATTGGATTCAAGATATATCTGTGGAGATAGGCCCACTAGCACTTGACATATATGGTTTGGGTGTCCCAAAAGGAAGAGTTAAGGCTAATTCCCTGGTTTTTGGTCCGAGCAAGTGGGTGGATGATAGCATAGATTCTGAGATGGGGGAGGCAAGCAGCATTATTAAGTGTATGTTTGCAATAGCCACATTTGAGAAAATATCAGCTAGCTCCTGTCAGTGCTCTTTACCTGTCAGGCACTATCCTAAACTCTTTACATATTCACTAAGTGGATAACTCAGTTAAGTGTGAAAGTATAACCGGGTAGTTTTTACCTACACAGAGTGTGCCCCCACCCATAGCATACATATTTAAAGATAGGGAAAAAATGTACTAAAATTGTAATAATATCTACTGACTTGAGTATTACAATTTTAATACAGTTTTTAAAAATATGTATATCTTTTTTTGGCATCCTCTGTATGTATGTCTGGAGCTGAAAGAGCGTTAGGCTGGAAATACAAATCTGGGAGGAATCAATGTACTTAAAGACATGGAACTTGATTAGATCACCCATGAAAAGTACATGCCCAGAAGAGAGAATACTTGGCCCAGGGCATGAGCCAGAGTACAGAACGGAAGGATCCAAAAGAAAGGAGATGGAAACGAAGAGGGAAGAAAACCAGGAGTAAGTGAAATCACAAAAGTCAAACTCGGGGGGAAGCATGCCGGGAACCACACGGATAAGGAGGAACAGAGCCCCATGATTACAAGCTGCTCAGGGAAGAGAGGTAGAGAGAAATAACCACTGCATTTAGCAAAACGGCGCTGCAGCGACCGTACGAAGCGCGAATGAAGTGGCTTCGGGACAGGAAAGCTCCCTTTGAGGAAATGGAACTAAGAAGTGAGGAGCCCAGAGAGAATGCAGACAACGTTTCTGAAAACTTTTGCTGCCAAGAGAGACGAAGTTACTACAGCGGGGCCCCTACGGCCGGGAAGAGGCTCTAGCCAGCTTTCGCGGAGGCCGACGCGGCAGAGCGAGACGCTGCAGCTGGGAAGAGTCAAGAGGTGAAGACGAAACCGGTACCGAAGAGGCAACTTCCCCGGACGGCTTAGGGTTGGGGCCAGCGCGAAGGAGGGCGTGGCGCTGACTTTTACACGTAGCTATGGGCCTCGGTCATCAGGCCTAGGTGCTCACTTCAAAAGCGACGCAGCCGAAACTCTCCTCCCGGCTGCGCGACACGAGTGGGCCACCGGCGCACAGGACCAGATTTCCCGGCAGACGCTGCGCAGCGCGGCCACTGCGCAGGCTCGCGCTGCTAGCCGTCAGCCCGCCCCGCTTTCTCGGCCTGAGACCCAGTTCCGTGCTGGAGTCTCCGATGCGGAAAGGGACGGTTTCTTCTTAAAAGAGAAACGACGGCGGCGCGCGCGAGGTGGGCCCCTGTGCTCCCGCCGCTCTCCCGGCCTGCGCGCGAGGCCGAGGAGGCGCAGGCGCAGTTGGGGTGAAGGCGGGCGGGGACGCGCAGGTAAGGCCCGGTGGGGGTTCGGGCCAGGTGGGGGCGTGTCGCGGCAGGGCCTCTGAGCGGCTGCGGAGCCGCCTTTGGGATTGCTCGGTTCTATGCATTATGAGAGTTAAGTGGAATGTCCCAGGATGGGGTTGGGAGCACCCCAGACTTCTCTCCCAGACCCAGACCCCACTGAACCCAGCTATGAGAGCACCCCCAGTTGCACGCCAGGACACTCTCCTTACTTTCCCGTAAACCAGTAAAGGCTGATGTTCTCAAGATTAAATGTCAGTGCCCACACCCTAGTTGAAATATCCGGGGGAAAGGTTCGCACCCCTTCATTCGGCAGGAGGGGTCTTTGTTCTGACTTTGATTCTCCGAACCTTCCTCCCACCCACGACACCTGTCACAGCTCCGAGCTCAAACACCCTGTGACGTAAAGGGGTCGACTGCGTTTAGGATAGCTTAGTCCCGCCCCACTTCACTTATGGCAAAACTGAGGCCCCAGAGGCGGAGCAGTAAGTTCTCCGACCCGCAGGTTGGCGGGCTCTGACAGCGTGTCCCTCCCACTCCAGGTCTGGGCGCACATGGCTTCCTCACCTGCGGCGGACGCGTCCCGCGGGCGGAGGGAGAAGCGGCGGCAGCTGGATGCACGCCGCAGCAAGTGTCGCATACGTCTGGGCGGCCACATGGAGCAGTGGTGCCTTCTCAAAGAACGCCTGGGCTTCTCCCTGCACTCTCAGCTGGCCAAGTTCCTGTTGGACCGGTTAGGGGCTCTGGGGAGGGCCCCCAGACAGCAGCCCTTAGCCCACTCTCCAGGGCCAAGTACTGCTCCACGGCTCCCTTCCTGCCCAGGTTTCCCATTCCAGCAGGAGCGCCTATGTAATTTGTGGCCTCCCTGGGTCTTGTTCCTGTCTTCATGGTCCAAGTGAATAGGGTGCCCTTAGGGCTGGTCCCTCACATGTGTGAGTGCCCAAGAAAGAGGGTGGTGGTCACCTGGGCCCTGAGCTGATCTGCCTCTTCTTCTGCTGGCAGGTACACTTCTTCAGGATGCATCCTCTGTGCAGGTAGGCAGGGGATGGCTGAGGGTAGGAACCAGAGGGAAGAGGGGCCACAGGGAGACCTAGAAACACGCTTTTCAAGTGGGTTGGATCAAAGGGAACACTGAGTGAGTTTGGAAGGGTGAATTGGGGATCCCAGGGTAGTTTGAAAGGGCAGCCTTTGGGGAGGGGAGCTGTATCAGGACTTTGGTGGTCTGGGCTTTGGAGAATAATAAATGACTAGGGCTGAGGTTACCCAGGAGTTTGGAGGGGCAGATCTGTCTAGGGTGGCCTCCCAGCTCAGACTGACTGCTTACCCCACCCCTCCAGGTGCTGAGCCTTTGCCCCCCAAGGGTCTGCAGTATCTGGTGCTCTTGTCTCATGCCCACAGCCGAAAGTGCAGCCTGGTGCCTGGGCTTCGGGGGCCTGGGGACCAAGATGGGGGTCTTGTGTGGGAGTGCTCAGCAGGCCACACCTTCTCCTGGGGACCCTCTTTGAGCCCAGCACCTACAGAGGCACCCAAGCTGGCCCCTCTTCCACATACTGCCCAGAGAAGTTGGTGCCCAGAGGCCAGGAGTGGGCAGGAGCCTGCAGGTAGGCTGGGGCAAAGAGTAATTCTGGAGAAAAGGGAGGAAAAAGATTTCTCATCTTCTATAGCTTACAGGCCAGTTCTCTAAAACTGATTCTTTTTCAATGGAAAAGCTCTATGCTGACAAGAAAATATAACCTCAAATACATTGTTAGGCATAGAAAGCAAAACACAGAATAGGTGTACTTGTATGGTATACTGTCATTGCTGGAAAATAAGAGGGAAAAGGAAACATAACTTTGTGTACTTGTGAATGTGTTAAAAGATCTCTGGAAGGGAACATAGGAAACCAGGTTGCTTGTGGGAAGAACTAGGTGACAGGACAGTTTTGTAAAGGAGACTTCACTGTGTACTTTTTATACTTTTTTTTAAACCATGTGAGCGTATCATCTCTGAAATAAAATACTCTCTTCCATGCCAGTAACATCTGCCCCCCCCTTAAGAGTCTTCCATCACTTCAGACCTTAGAATTCTACTTGTCCTCAGCCCGTGAGCCCAGAATTCCTTCTCCTTTGACCCTGCCTGTGCCAACAGGTTTGGAATCGGAACATAATGAGAGGACTCAAGAGGCCAAATTGCCCAGGTGAGGATGGAGGTAGGAGGGACAGGGCAAACCTGCATGGATAGTTGGGGAGAGGGAGTAGGACCTCAGGCTTGCCCTCTTTGGACCTGCAGAGGGGTAGGACCCCCACCAGAGACCTTCCCACCCCCAGGAGAGGAAGAGGGTGAGGAAGAAGAGGACAATGAGGATGAAGAGGAGATGCTCAGTGATGCCAGCTTATGGACCTACAGCTCTTCTCCAGATGAGCAAGTTGGGGTTGAGGGAGGATGCTGAGCAAAGCAAGAGAGGGAGGAGGTGGCTGGGTTGGCAGTTCAGACCTTTACAACCTGGAGGGAATAGGTTTGTTGGTAAGTTTGGCAGGGAGATGGAAGGAACTATAGGCTTCGTACTGAAGGGTGAAGTCAGGCTCTAGGAGACTGCTGACAGCAGACATGAATGTAGCATATGGGTAGGGTTGTTCTAAGTTTGGGATCTTTTCAGGTTAGCACCTAGAATTGAGATGGGGTGGCTGGGTGTCCAGAAAGGTAATGCCTCCCCTACTCTTTGTTCTCCTTTCAGCAGTGAGTCAGATACCTCCCAACGACTACCTTCCCCTGTCACCCACACACCTAAGGAGGGGGAGATACCACTGGCCCCTGCAGCTCTCTCCACTCCTCTTGCTGTGCCTTCCTTGTCGGCATCATCATTGGGTTCCAGGGCACTTGTGCCCATGGAAGTCAAGGTACAGCCACAGCTCACTGGGACCCCTCAAGCAGCCCAGGAGACCAAGCCCCTGGCCAGGTAACCTAATAGCTGAGACAGAGACAGCAGGAGTGTCCTGGAATGTGGCTCTCCCTCAAGGCCCTCTCCTCCTTCTTTGCTACCCTTAGCACTGGGAGTCAGGTCCCATCTGCTCCAAGCCCAGCCTGGGATGAGGACACCACACAGATCGGCCCCAAAAGAATTAGGTAGGATTTGGGGACATGGGATTCTGAGGAGGGCAATAGAAAAGAGGCACAGGATAGTAGACCAGAGACCTGTGCTCCTCTTCATTCTCATCCCCCAGGAAAGCTGCCAAAAGAGAGCTGATGCCTTGTGACTTCCCTGGCTGTGGAAGGATCTTCTCCAACCGGCAGTATTTGAATGTGAGGGGCACAGGTTGGGACCTGCCAGGACAAGGGGAAGGGGCTGCAGGAGAAGCTGAGGAAAAGAAGCCCAAGGTGTGAAGGATTCAGAGCCAGGAAAAAGAGGGTGGACACTCAGAGCTTTCTTATAATTGATCATTACAGCAGACAACTGGTAGATGAGGCAGCAAACCACACTTCAGGCACACAGAGGCACTGTTTGCTACTGCTTGTTCGATGGGTCCTCCAAGGACCACACAGAGATGACAGTGGCATTCACCAGGCTCCCAAGGGGTACTAATGACAATACTTGACAGTATTGTCTTTTGACCCTCATAACATCCCTACAGCGTAGGTGCTGATGTTATTCCCACTTTGCAGATAGCCAAACTGAGGCACGCAGAAAGGTTAACATTGCCCAAGTTTCCTTAGCTAATATGTAGTAGTGCTATACCTGGAGGCCTGGCACCAGAGCTCACACTCAGGCTGCCTGAGCATGTCTGTTGGAGTAGGTAGTCCAAAATCAGGCAGGACCAGGAGATGGTCCATTCCCCAACCTCATTGCATGAGGAGTTTGAGGCATAGAGGAGGAAGGCACAAACCCCACAGGGTCCAAGCCAGAGCCTTGGGGAGCACCACAGACCAGAGGGATGGTGAAGCCTGAATATGCAGGGTGAGAGAATGCTGCCCGAAGACACCAACATAGAAAGGAATCAGGTGACAAAGGTGGAATTACAGTGAAGTCTAGGCTGAGAAGAGCTTTTGACGGGCAAGTCAACATACCAGAGGAGGCTGAAGCAACCCCTGAAACTTAACTATGGTAAATGGATTACAAAGAAGAGGACAGTCCATGTAATTTATCAAGCTAGGAGGCCAAATCAGGTCAAATAAAGAGAAATACTTCTGCATTGAACTTGTTTTCTCAGAAGTATTTTGCCTTGAGAGACTATGTGTGTTTCTGAAGGCACAGGTACACCGGGAGTTACTGCTGTATGTCAATCAGTCAGTCACCCAAACTACTTCCCCTTCTAGGAGCATCACCAGGAGTGGCACTTGTCAGGGAAAATTGCAGGACACTGCAGGGTGAAGGCAAGCCAGGGCGGTGAGGCAGTGGAAGCCCAGGGAGAAGGCAGTAAGGGCAGCATTAGTGGTCAGGATGGAAAGATGTAGTGTGAGTGAGGACTGGGTCGCCATGACATGAATGAGCCATGACAAGAGAATTACTGGGATGCAGGGGACAGGAAGGACAGAGGAGCCTGCCTGCCACATCCACTCAACCAGTTTCCCTGGGGAAGGTGCTGGCTTTTTGCTGCTTCTCTCCCTGCCACCTGTGTCCTCCCTTAGCACCACAAGAAGTACCAGCATGTCCATCAGAAGTCCTTCTGCTGCCCAGAGCCAGCCTGTGGGAAGTCCTTCAACTTTAAGAAGCACTTGAAGGAACATGTGAAGCTGCATAGTGGTGAGCGGTGGCACATACCTCCCCATCACCAGGGCTCCCCCTACAACAGGACTCCCACTCTCCCCTCCTCTCACCTCCCAGGGTCCCCACCTCTCCTGAGCTCCCGCCTCCCTGTTGGGATTCCCCATCTCTCAGGGGTTCCTGTCACCCCCCTATATGGGTCCTGTCACTACCCCCTGGGGGCCCTTCCCCTCTTTCTGAGGGATGCTTCTCATTCATACTATACTCCCTGTGTTTGGGCACCTGCCTGCTTGAGGCCTTTCCAGGTACTGTGTACAGCAGAGAGCAAAGCAGACAGCCCTGACCTGTCTACTCCAGTGGCATAGGGCTTGAAGAGACAAGGAAGCAGGGGAAAGAATAGGGCATGAGGAGGACTGCTGTTGTAGAAAGAGATATGCTCTGAACAAGGACCTGAGTGAAGGGAGGAATGGAGACCTGTCCCCATAGTCTGCACATGTGCGAAAGCCCTGAGGTAGTATTTTCATAGTACAGTCCAGGAATAGGGAGGAAACCAGGAGGTTAGGAAGGAAGGAAGAGAAGTCACCTAGATGGCTTGGCTGCTGCTTGTGGTAAGATTGGCACCATAACAGGGTCTTGAA
Organism: Arctocebus calabarensis; assembly: GCA_963573935.1. Classification (NCBI taxonomy): domain Eukaryota; kingdom Metazoa; phylum Chordata; class Mammalia; order Primates; family Lorisidae; genus Arctocebus; species Arctocebus calabarensis. Next base: position 7,645 of record CAUYON010150068.1, read on the forward strand.
CAGAAGAGGAATGAGGCTGACCTAACAAGTCACTATGGCTGCCGTGTAAATAGGGGGACTGCAAATAGATGGAGCCAGGTGCTAAACCTTGCTGGGATGACAACCTGGATGTCCTGGTAGCTATCAGGTCAGTGAGAAGTGTCTGGAGGCTGACATGTGTACAAATGGAGCCATGACAGAATCCAGCCATTCCTGGTGGTCCGGGCAGTGAGGTCAGGGATGACTTGGAGAACTACGTGAAAGGTGATGTAGTTTCCTGAAAACAAGGGAGAAACAGGCTTGGGGAGAGGGAAATTTGGTTTGAGATATGTTAATTAAATATTCCAGGAAAGCTGAGTCTAGAGACCAAGGTAGGAGAGTTGTTGGGCAGAAATATAAGTTTGTGTTGGGAGCATACTGGCGCTTGTTGGCGCCATGGAGCTGGAGCACCATACACAGGGGTGAGTGTGGGTGGGAAGGGGTTTGCACTCAGGCATTGCAGTGCAGGCCAGGTAGGCAGTGCCTTCTAAGGAGCCAAGTGCAGAAAGTGCTGGGGAGGCGGGTGACTGCCAGTGCCACGGGCCAATCAAAGTGAGGGAGAACAGGCCAGGATATTATAGGGTGAGGGCATGACAGGGAGGTGAGAGAATGGAAGCCCCCCAGGAAAAAGGGGTGAGGGCAGAGTTTAGTGGGAAGCCATCCTCAACCAGATGATAAGATGGCACAGACAAGAGGGGCACTTGAGCTTTGAGGGTGATAGCCAGAAAAGGAGTGAGTTCAGGCAGAGTGGAGCTGAGAAGTAGAGATAGGAAGTCTGGACAACTCTGGAGTTGTGCTGTGAAGAATGGAGAAATAGGGTCTTAGCTAGAAGGCCGTAGGTTCTACAGATGATTCCACAGTGAGAGGAGTTTGCTGATGGGGACCTCAAATGAAAAGGGGTAGTTCTTGAGGGGCAGAGTGAGGGTAGCCACAGGAGAGCAGCTGGCCATTTTATGTGTATGGGCACAGGGGGACATTGGCTCATGGACTTCGTGGGCATAGGATGTAGTTGTTATTTCCTGGTATGTTCTCTCTTCTTGGTGAGTGAGGATGGTAGGCTTTGAGTGTTAGAGGCTGGTAGAGAGAGGAGGTGGTGTGAGATGTCTTCTGGATTCCAGAAAGTAGAAACGAACTGACCTTGGAAATGCAGACACATAGGGACCTTTGAAACTTCTGGTTGTAGAAGGAAAGGAGAGGCTGAGGGCACGCATGTGCTTCTCAGGACATGTGTGCAGGCCTGCAGCAGATTGAGGGTTGTGTTTACCCTAAGTTGGGCTTTTAACAGAGCAGGTATAGACAGGCTCCCAAAGGACAGGCATATTGGTTATGAGTGAAGAAAGGCAACAGAGATGGTCTTGGAAGTGGACCTGAGTGGGGTTGGGAAAAGTGCCCCAAGACTGTCAAAGCAGGACAAGGTGGGACACCCTGGCCAGAACCGAGGCAGCTTGAAATTGCATGTCTGCTGTGCTTGGACATAGTGTGGGAGTAGTGGCAGAGGAGGGTGGGGATGAGGTCATTGAGGTCAGGGAACAAACAGCTGTGTTTGTTGATGGGAGCCACAGCTGTGTGGACTGAGGGTAAGTAACAGGGATCAAGGAAGGCTATAAGTATGTGACAGTCTGGTGGTGGAGTCTTCAGAGAGGTGGTACAGAGGCTCTGTGAGAAGCAGAGACACCTCTCCTGTGGGCTCTGCGGTTTGGCAGAATAGGAGAAACACATCGTCGTCTGCAAGAGCTGTTGGTGTCACAGTGACCCCAGCAATAGGCAGTTGTGTTGGAACTAGTAGGGAGGACAGGTCTAGGAAGGACAGGAGAAGAAACCAGGTGCCCACAGAGCACCACAGGGCACTTGTAGGGGCTGGGACAGGTGGGATAGGCAGGCCAGAATGGGTGGAGGCTTCCTTGGGCCTTGGACTTCATTTCTAATTCCTATCCCTAACTCCAGGCCCCTGCTTGGCCGCTGCCCGAAGCCTTGCCGTCTACACGTGAGCACCCAGCTCTCTGTTCTTTGTGCCTCCTATGGCAGAGAGCCAGGGTAAAGACTCAGATGTGGGGAGATTTGGGGTGGGATGTCAGCATTCTCTTTGTTCCCATCTCACTCAGTTGTCCTGGCCCCTAAGGTGACGGAAGGCCAGACAGACCCCATTGTTTGCACAGCTAACTAGAGCCCAGGCCTCCTGTCACCTAGTACTGGTGCCCTCCTATGGGGATGGTGGGTGGGAGTGCTGAGGAGGGGTCCCAAGCAGGGGTGGGTATTAGAGTGACTTTCCTGTGCCTGCAGATACCCGGGACTACATCTGTGAGTTCTGCGCTCGGTCTTTCCGTACTAGCAGCAACCTCGTCATCCACAGGCGCATCCACACTGGAGAGAAGCCCCTCCAGTGAGTGCTGGGGAGGGTATCTAAGGACCAGGGGCCAGGGGTTGAGGGTGGGGCAAGGAGGACATCCGGGCAGTGGGAAACAGAAGGAACCCTGGGGAAGTCAAGATGGGCCGAGACCTCTTCCTCCTTCCTGTGTCCCTGGCTCCAGGTGTGAGATATGCGGGTTCACCTGCCGCCAGAAGGCCTCTCTGAACTGGCACCGGCGCAAGCATGCAGAGACGGTGGCCGCCTTGCGCTTCCCCTGTGAGTTCTGTGGAAAGCGCTTTGAGAAGCCAGACAGTGTTGCAGCCCACTGTAGCAAAAGTCACCCATCTCTGCTCCCAGCCCCACAAGAGTCACGCAGTGGCCCTTTGGAGCCTTGTCCTAATGTTTCTACCCCTGAACCGCTTGGGCCCAGTGAGGAATCCAGGCCCTCTCCATCTCCTCAGCCTCTACCCCTGTTCCCCCAGCAATAAGCTCTTCAGGGAGCCAGACCCAGGGACAGACAGAAAAGCAGCAAGAAGAGAGCTCAGAGGACAAACTCCGGATGCCTGGTCCCCTAGAACTAGGGCGATGGGGAGTGCAGACTGGGGGCAAAACTGGGATCTAGGACATCTGGACTAACTCTAGTCTTCCTGAAGTCCAGAATAAACAGAATTTTGAGTGGGCATGTGTGGGCAGAACAACTGCTTTGGCACCTGAGGTACAGGAATCTTGGATCTCTTTGAAAGGAGGCTCCATTAGAATGTGCCAGAATGCAGCTTAGGTGTAGGCTCTGTTCCTCCCTCTGCAGGCCCTCACCTGCTTTGACCCTGGGGGCCCAAATTTCTTTCTAGGCTCCCTCTGGTAGCCCTTCCTGTGGAGTAGGACACCCACCCTCACATTCAAGTGGAGCAGGCTATGACAGTCTACAGAGTGCTGGGTCATCCCTGGGAGCAGGTCACCCCCTGGAGCAGAAATAGGGGTATAGGATCTTAGGCCATCTTGTACTTGCCACCAAGAAAACCTAATGTGGAATTCTGAAGTCTAGCCTTCTAGTGCAGAATCTAGGGTCCCATAGGCAAGATCACTAAGCTGCCTTGGGAAGGGACAAGGAACTTGGGACTGTGAAAGAGCCTGGACCTTGAGCCACTCCCAAAATCTGTGACTATAGCAGCCTTGAAATTGATGAAAGGGGTTCTTAGCATCCAGAACCCAAACCACTTTTTATTTCAGAAGCCATAAACAAAAAGCTGTTGGCCAGTTCCAGGGGGACTTGCCATCTTGTACATTCCTCATGTGGGTGTTCCCCAGAGTTCCAAGCCCTACTTGATAGCACCTATCTCCATGGACATATGGTACCAGGGCAAATGTCCCCAGCCTGGCTGGAGAACACTGTCCTGAGAGACACCTTTGATCTGCCCTGGGGACAGGTAAGTGGCCATGCGGAGGGCCCTGGCCCTCTCCTTTACCAGCTAGGCCACCTCTGCCAGGGAGCAGGCAGCTCTCAGCATGGACACATCCTCTGACTGCAAATTTCCCACCTCCACACCTTCCTTCTTAGAAGCAGAGGGAGAAAACATTAGATTTAACAGGTGGAATCAAGAGGCAAGACTACAAGGCCAATGACATGTGACAGGACAGCAAAGGGATCAGGAAAAGAGAAGCAGAGGAGATACAGGCTGCAGTAAGGAGATGAGACATGAGAAGACAGAACACAGGCAGAGAAACAGGAATGAAAACAGCAGAGGACACAGTCACAGCAGTGGGATATGCCAACACCTGGGCTCTCTCACAGGCAGGGTCTGAGAGGTATCCTCAACTCCCTGTACCTACACTATAGAATGAGGACTAAGATGGGGGAAAGATTTGACAAGGCAGGTGAAGAGGCAGGGCAGGTGAAGGGCTACATCAGAAGCTGAGAAGGCAGCAAGTCACTGCACAGTCTTTCCCCAAATCTCAGTCTGCGAGGTGACCACGATTGCTGTGGTGTGATGTTGGTGCTTGCCGGACCACCTCCAGAGGGGCCTCTTAGCAAGTCTCTCTCAATTGGGACATGAAGAGCCCTGTCCTGCTGGCCCCAGGAAGACGGGGGCTGCGGTCAGGATGGTGGCTGCAGCAGTGCGGGTGCGCGCGTGGGTCCGCTGGTGTTGCGACAGCGAGCGGCTGTGGCTGAAGCATTTACCGCATTCAGCGCACTCTGCTGGGCGCTCACCCAGGTGCGTCTTGCGATGCAGTGCAAGCTTGGAGGATACGCTGAAGGCTTTGCCACACTCAGGGCATTTGTGCGGCTTGTGGCCGGTGTGGTTGCGCCGGTGCACGTTGAGGTTGGACACACAGGTGAACTGTTTGCCACACACCTCGCAGCGGTAAGGCCTCTCACCCGTGTGTGTGCGCCGGTGCTTAGTGAGGTCTGAGCGGTCGCTAAAGCGGCGGCTGCAGTCCGGACATGGGAAAGGCCTCTCGCCCGTGTGGATCCGTTGATGCACTACCAGGTCAGATCGCTGCCCAAAGCACTTGCCGCAGGTGGTGCACGCGTGTGGCCTTGTGCCCTGGTGGCTGCGCCGGTGACGCAGGAGCGTGGAGCTCTCGCTGAAGCAGCGCCCGCAGTCCCCACAAGCGTATGGCTTCTCGCCGGTGTGCGTGCGCTGATGGCGCACGAGTGCGGCACTCTCCAAAAAGCCCTTGCCGCATTCAGGACACCTGAAAGGCTTCTCCCCAGAGTGCGTCTGCAGGTGTCGTGTTAGCGTGGAGTTCTTCCTGAAGCTCTTGCTGCACACGCCACACTGGTGCGTGTCGGGGTTACTGGGGACCTGGGACACCGGCCTCTGGGCCAGGTGGACGCGAGCGTGACTCTGCCGCCCAGTACCGCTGCAGAAGGCCTGCGGGCACTTGGCACAGCTGTAGCGTGAGTCAGCAGTGGCGAAGCTTTCCACCAGAGGGTGTGCCCGTGCCTGATGGAAGGTGAGCGCGCTCTGGCGGAAGGCACGGGCACACAGTGGACAGCGGTGTGGCCGCTCAGGCGGGTGTCGGTGGCGTCGGTGCACCAGCAGCGCTGGGAGGTGGGTGAAACGGCGGCCGCAGAGGCGGCAGAGGCAGGCACGACCCCGCCGGTGAGCGCTCAAGTGCAGGTCCAGGCGGCCGCTGTGGCCGAAGCTCTGGCCATACTCGCTGCAGACGTAGAGGGTCTGGCCGGCGTGTGTGCGCCTGTGCGCCCAGAGGTCGGTGGCCCGCGTGCAGCTCGCCCCGCACTCCTGGGAGGGGAAGTCGCCGTCGCCATGGGCGCGCTCGTGCCGCAGCAGCACCGAGCTGTAGTGGAAACTCTTGCCGCACTCACTGCACGTGTAAGGCCTTCCTGATGCGGCTGATCCTGCCACGGCGAACATGGCGAGGACGGCTCACACGGAAGTATACCACTCACACCGTGGGACTCGCTGCCTCATGGTGTGGCTAAGTTTTAGTTTTCTTAGGGCCTGCAAAGGGAAAGGTAACTGAAAAGGGAGAGGCCTGGAAAAGTGGTCTGTAACTTCTAGAATTTCTTCCTTCATAGGCAGATGTTATAGCCGTTCCATAGGTGGGCAGTGGTGGGGTTCACCCTGCCCCATGAGCCTGTAGGGAGAAGGTCTCAGTTAGCCCCTGGAGACACCTGCAGCAGTCTTAGAGAATGGGGACAGGAAGGTGAACTCTGTTTCCTGTAATTTCCTCAAGTGGTCCATTTCTCAATTCCCCTCTCCAACATGAAGCAAAGCCATAGGAATCCCAGAAATACTACCTGGAAGGGTGGGGGTGGAGACAGACTGCGAGCCTCCTACAACTGGGGTGCCCAATCCCTCATGCAGACCAGTACCAGCCTGGTTAAGAACCAGGAGCATAGCAGGTGGTGAGTGGCAAGAGAGTGAGGGAAGCTTCATCTGTATTTACAGCAGCTCCCCATCACTGGAATCATCACGTGAGCTCTATCTCCAGTCAGATCAGGGCGATATTAGATTCTCACAGGAGCATGAACCCTACTGTAAATTGGCATTGGAGGGATCTAGGTGGCCTGCTCCTTATGAGAACCTAATGCCTCTCTCCTATATGTGGAAAAACCGTCTTCCAGAAAACCAGTCCCTGTTACCATAAAGGTTGCTGACTGCTATCCTAGAGAACAGGCAGGAATGTATTCAGAGGGGGAGCTTGTGTTCTGTAAGGGAGCCATCAGCAATGCTTGGCAGGGAAGGAGAGATTGCCCACTTGCTTTCTGGACCTAGACTGTAGATCCCCACCTGGGATGCATTAGAAATAACCAGGAAGGGTGAGCCAGTGAGTAGGTCCCCCTGGGCTTAGACCACACCAACATCACCTTCTGGTAACTCCCAAGCTTCCTGAGTTGTCATTGTGAACCCAGCCAGACTTGGGCTGGAAGGACCAAAAGCACAATCTAAAGAGGCACAGACAGGTGCAGCAGCAGCTTTCTGGATAGAAGGCTCAGACCCTAATGTTACTGAAGGAGCAGGGGCCTGGGCAAGGGGAGGTATTTGAGAAACCCCAAAATACTGTTGTTGTTGTTTTTTTGGCTTTAGACAATACTGATAAACAATGACCCCATACCACTATATAGCCCAAAGTTGAGAAAGCAACTCAGGACCTATTTGGTGAATTAGCCAAAGCAACTCAGAACTTTAGATAATTCTCACACCCATACAAAATCAGAAGTCAGCAAGTCGGAAGCAATATCCAAGAATTGGCTTTCACTTTTTTTTTTTTTTTTGAGACAGAGTCTCAAGCTGTCATCCTGGGTAGAGTGCTTGGCATCATAGCTCACAGCAACCTCAAACTCTTGGGCTCAAGCAATTCTCTTGCCTCAACCTCCCAAGTAGCTGGGACTATAGGCATCTACCACAATACCTGGCTTTTTTTTTTTTTTTAATATAGACATAAGTCTCTGTTCTCTTGGGTGTCTGTACCTAGGAGTGGAATTGCTGGGTTATATGGTTATCTTGCCCCTCAGTAGAGTGCTGGGCATTACACAGCTCACAGCAACCTCTAACTCCTGGGCTTAGGCAATTCTCTTGCCTCAGCCTCCTGAGTAGCTGGGACTACAGGCACCCGCCATAACGCCCGGCCATTTTTCTGTTTTGCAGTTCGGCCAAGGCTGGGTTTGAACCCGCCACCTTCGGTATATGGGGCTGGCACCCTACTCGATGAGCCACAGGTGCTGCCCTACCCAGCTATTTTTTGTTGCAGTTGTCATTATTGGTTAGCTGGCCCAGGCTGGGTTCAAACCTGCCAACTTTGGTGTATGTGGCTGGTAATGTAACCACTGTGCTATGGGCACCGAGCTGGTTTTCACATTTTTAAGAAAGGATAGGGATAAGAAAGGGGCATCTTTTCCAATTCTGAGTATCCAAACGGTGAACATTCTGCAGGCTTTCTTCATGGCTCCAGCCCCAAGGATCTGAATATCTGGAGTAGCAGAGAAACGCCTTTATGGAGACCACATCTGCTCTTTCTTGTGTATCTCAAATGGTAACCCGATAGCTTACTCTAGGTAGGTGACTGGGAGCAGGGTCAGCCACTATAGTACATGTGTGGAACCTCGAATGCCCACCAGTTGTGAATACAAATGTCACTATGCGTCTCTGGCAGGCCTCTTTAATGACCACTTCCCTCAAGGACCATGGCCTGTCCCCAGCCAACCCAGTGAGTGGGACACTGAAGATCAGATATGGTTGTTAATTCAGTAGAGGCCTATGTTACCTAACAGACCAGGGAAAGGAAGCAAGCAAAATGGTCAGCATTTTCTTACTGGCAGATCCAAACTTATTGTAAATACTCAGAACTTTGGTTACAAAATACTCCTATATTGGCTTGGTGCCTGTGGCTCAACGGGCTAAGTCACCAGCCACATACACCTGAGCTGACAGGTTTGAATCCAGACTGAGCCCACCAAACAACGACAGCTGCAACCAGAAAAGTGGCCGGGCATTGTGGTGGGCGCCTGTAGTTCCAGCTACTTGGGAGGTGGAGGCAGGAGACTCGCTTGAGCCCAGGAATTGGAGGTTGCTGTGAGCTGTAATGCCACAGTGCTCTATCCAGGGTGACAGCTTGAGCCTCTGTCTCAAAAAAAAAAACAAACAAAAAAACCCCCAAATACTCCCATAGTCAAGATCCTCATCTTTTTGGATGCAAATAGAGATGTGAAAAAAATCCTTGAACCCAGCAAACCTGTAATAGTGGACTCTGGCATTTCTGCTCCTTTCCATGCTTGGGTAGGCATGGTCAGTGCAGAGTGTCATCTTCTCATGCCTCTGGAACACAAGGTACTGTGTCCTACTAGGTGAAGAGGAAAAATGTGAGTTTCTTTCTTTTTTTTTTTAAGAGACAGAGTCTTGTTTTGTTGCCTAGACTGGAGGGCAGTAGTGAAATTATAGTTCCCTACAGCCTCGAAATCCTGCACTTAATGGTTAGGGCACCGGCCACATGCACCAGGACTGGTGAGTTTGAACCTGGCCCGGACCTGCTAAAAACAAACAACAAAAAAATAGCCAGGCGTTGTGGCAGACACCTGTAGTCCCTGCTACTAGAGTGGTTGAGGCAAGAGAATCGCTTGAGCCCAAGACTTTGAGGTCACTCTGAGCTGGGATACCACTGCACTCTACACAGGGCGACAAAGGGAGACTCTGTCTCAAAAAAAAAAAAAGAGGAAAGAAATCCTGCACTCTAGTGATCCTCCTGCCACAGCCTCCTCAAATTCTGAGATTACAGGCATTAGCCAATTTGCCCAGCCTGAAAATGTGAACTTTAACTGAGTAGAGGGACAGAAGGGGGAGAAAGGGAGGGAAATACTGGAGGAGGTTATTTTTTTTCAAGGAACATTTTTTTTCCTTTTTTCGAGGCAGTCTATGTCGCCTTTGGTAGAGTGCCATAGTGTCATAGCTCACAGCAACCTCAAACTCTTGGGCTTAAGTGATTCTCTTGCCTCAGTCTCCCAAGTAGCTGGGACTACAGGTGCCTGCCAAAATGCCTATTTTTTTGTTATTGTTTAACAGACCCAGGCTGGGTCCGAACCTGCCAGCCCTGGTGTATGTGGCTGGTACCCTAATCACTGGGCTATGGATGCTGAGCCAGGGACATTTTATAAAAAACAAGGGAGGATAGTATCTCGAAGCACTATTTTGCCATTCTTGTGTTATCTGACACCACTACTCTTTTCTTTCTCTCTCTCTCTTTTTTTTTCTTGGTTGAGAGTATTTTAAATCTCAGACATCTTATTCAAAGAAGATGATTTTTAAACAAATCTGAAAATAGGGGCAGGAGCTCTTCTGCAGACTCAAGAGCAGATTTTAGAGTCCTTTCGTTCCTCCAGAGGAAACTTTCACTCCAGACACTTGGGCTGCTGATTCCAGCTGGACATGATTTCAAAAGAATGTTTGCCCTCATGAAAATAAAACTTTCCCTGGAGACTCTGTGGCTGATCCCAAGTGCTAGAGAAAGTAATACTCATTTCCCCCAGTGAATGTTCTGCCTCTGCTGGGGGTATCTGGAGACCATGGACTATTAAGACCATGTTTCTGGAGTTCAGGCTCTCCCACGCCACTACCTTCCAAGGCATATGCCAATGGAAGGTAAGACAAAGGCACAAACAACAACATGCATATGTAAATGGCACAGAAATGAAGGTGCCCTTTCTTCTCATTATAGACTTGGAGTAGGAGAGACTTTAGCTAGGGTGCAGCTGTTGTGCTTGAAAGCCAGATCAGGCCCTTTAGGCCTCTCCTGTGTACATTACCTCATGCTGGAGCCTCCCCTAAAGGCAAAGGGGTCTGTGCTTGAGGGAGAAGCCTGAAAGAAAAAGTACTATAGGGCTCAGTGCCTATAGCTCAAGTGGCTAGAGCACCAGTCACATACACCAGAGTTGGCGGGTTCAAATCCAGCCTGGACCCATCAAACAACTACACCCAAAATAATAGCTGGGTGTTGTGGTGAGTGCCTGTAGTCCCAGCTACTTGGGAGGCTGAGGCAAGAGAATTGCTTAGGCAAGAGTTGGAGGTTGCTATGAGCTGTGACGCCACGGCCCTCTACCAGCCTGGGCCCATCAAACAACAACTACACCCAAAATGATAGCTGGGTGTTGTGGTGAGTGCCTGGAGTTCCAGCTACTTGGGAGGCTGAGACAAAAGAATTGCTGAGGCAAGAGTTGGAGGTTGCTATGAGCTGTGACGCCACGGCCCTCTACCCATGGTGACAGCTTGAGACTCTATCTCAAAGAAAAAAAAAAAAGAAAAGAAAAGAGATAGTAAAAATCACTATTAAAAAAAAAAAAAAAAAAGAAGAAGAGGAAGAAGAAAAGAAAAAGAAAAAGTACTATAGGCCAAAAGAATGACCTCTAGGCTGTCCTAACTACCAATCTCCTGACTAAACCTGAGTTTTGAAGTTATATCACCAAATTTATCTTACTTTGGAAAAGAAGTATAGAAAAACTTAGAAAGGAAGACAATAATCACGTGAATTACATGAACAATTACATGTATTTTTTAGTAAAAATCCTAACCGTTGAATACTTATTTTAGTACCTGTCAAGCACTTAATGCTTACAAGTTCCTTACATATAACTAATAAAAACAGGTACTAAGTAATGGAAAAATTAACATTTAGAATAGATTCAAGATAAATTTCAGAGTATCATATATTTTTTTTCTTTAATAGATATTGCAGGTATTTCATACCGTATCTAATGGGTCACAAGTTGTAAATCAACAGTATCAAAATTAATCAAGATTTAGTACAGCCATTAACAATCTACTGCTGGAGATTTTTCTTATGGTTTGCATTCTTCAGTAAGGAGGACTTCTTTCCCCTGGTTATGTTCTGCCATGCCAGCATTTCTGGAGTGGGATAAGAGACCCCGGAAAGTCATGACTCATGAGAAGCAAGTAGCCATCTTGCAATTCCTCCATCTTGAAGCTAGAGTTGGGTAAACCCAGTCTGGGCAGCAGGGAATGGGGACTTGGGGTACTGTCCAGAGCTGGACTATCTACTAGAGTAGCCAAGAGCCACACGTGGCAACTGAACACTTGAAACCTGCCTGGTCCAAATTGAGATGAGTTGTAAGGATCAAGTCACTCCTCATTTCAAAGACTCAGTATTAAAAAAGAATGTAAACTATCTCTTTAATATTAATATTTAATGTTGATCATGTGTTGAAATGAATATTTTGAATATACTGGGTTAAATAAAATATACTATTAAAATACATTTCATTGGGGTGTTACCTGTGACTCAAAAGAGTAGGACACCAGCCCAATAACCGGACGTAGTGGGTTCAAACCTAGCCCTGGCCAAAAACAGCAAAACCAACAAACAAAAGATACATTTCACCTGTTTTTTAAGAAAATTTAAGTTTACAAATATGGTTCATATTTTCTTCCCCTTTTTTAAGACCTTTTTTGTTTTGTTTTTTTTCTGCAGTTCCTGGCCAGGTCTGGGTCTGAACCTGCCACCTCTGGCACATGGAGCTGGCGCCCCACTCCTTTGAGACACAGGCGCCACTCTAAGACTTTTTTTTTTTTGAGACCGAGTCTTACTCTGTCACCGTTGGTAGAGTGCCGAGGAGGCATCATAGCTCACAGCAGCCTCAAACTCTCAGGTTCAAGCAATCCTCCTGCCTCAGCCTCCTGAGTAGCTGGGACTATAGGCACCCACCACAAGACCTAGCTACTTTTAGAGATGGGGTCTGCTCTTGCTCAGGCAGTCCTCTCACCTAGGCCTCCCAGTGTGTTGGGATCATAAGCATGAGCCCCTGTACCTGGCCATATTTTATTTCTGTTAGATGGTGCTTGCCCAAATAGCCTTTCCAAATTCTGGAACAATGTACAAAGGGAGGCTGGCTCACCTGGTAAATCCCACCCGGAAAGCTTTGGCTGGGAAAAGGTCACTGATGCTCTCAGACCCCCAGTAAACATGCAGAAGACCCTTTCATTGTCCAAGGCCCCAGTCCACTCCATCTAAAGGAGTCCACCCACTCTTTTGCAAAGTGGATGTGACTGTACTACTCATCAAGATCTGGTTGGGACCGGGGGTTAGGATTTATGATGCACCTTTGCTCACTGAGCTCCTCTGTGGGTGGAGCCATCCCAGTGGTTACTAGCATTAACATGTGACCCTTTTGTTGTCTGTGTGTACTTCCAGCTTTCATCCTCCCAGTAGTCCTTTAAGGTGGGTGTTACCTACCATTCAGCCTGCTGTGACCTGAGTTTCCTGTGCAGGCTTGACCAGAGTCATCCAGCACCAGCATCAAGGTGGGTCTGGGGACAGGAGGCAGCACACAGAGTGGCCTATCTCTCACTCTCCCAGGGTAGCCCCTGCCCTTCTGTGAGGCCCTAGTTGGGCTGCAGCAGTTCACTGAGCAATAGGGACAGGCCTGGCTGTTTGGCTTGCTGGGACTCACCAACCAGCCAAGTGATAAGGGAGAGGAATGCTGGCCCCAGGGACCACTGCTTGGGGCTTCAGGGATTAGTTGTGTTAGTCATGGGCCTTGGCCCAGGAAGGAAGAGGGAGGAGGAATTAGAGGCCAGAGAGCTAAGGCTGTACCAGGAGAGGCAATTCTGCTGCTGCCTTCTCCTGGAATCCTTCCCCCTTGGGAGCTAAGTGATGTTGCTGTCTCCAGGATTCCCTGTCACCCCTAACCTCCCTGAAATCCAGACGAGATAGAAACAAATTATCCATTCTCCACTGTGGACGGGGTCTGGAATAGTTTCCCTGGCCTTCACAAACCTGATTTGGGGCCTTTTTCTTCTAACTCCTTCCACCAAGAAAGTTCTTTCCTCCTTCACTCAAGACTCTGTTCCAGTAAGTCTGTTTTGAAACGTCTCCTCCCCCACATACCCTCTACATCCCCTTCTGACCCTGTACCTCTGTGTCATACTGGTTTTTGTTTGTGTTGAGACAGACTCACTTCCTAGGGCCTGGTAGCGTGCTCTGGCATCATAGCACACAGCAACCTCAGACTCCTGGGCTCTAGCTATTCTCTTGCCTTAGCCTCCCAAATACTTGGGACTACAGGTGCCCACCAAAATGGCCAGCTATTTTTAGAGGTGGGGGTCTTGCTGTTACTTAGGCTGGTCTTGAACCTGTGAACTCAGGCCATCCGCCCACCTCGGCCTGAGTACTGGGATTACAGGCATGAACCACCTTGCCTGGTTTATTCTGTGTCATTCTGAATTGGTGAAAGTAACAGGAAACAGACTGGATTTGGTGGCTCCCGCTCATAATCCTAGCCCTCCTCGAGGCTAAGGTGGGAAGATCATTTACAAGTTCGAAAACAGCCTGAGCAAGAGGAGAGACCCTGTCTCTACCAAAAATAGAAAAACTAGCTGGGCATCCTGGCACTTCCCTGTAGTCCCAGCTCCCTGGAGATTGAGGCATGGGGACTTCATGAACCCACAAGTTTGAGGTTGCTGTGAGCTGTGATCACACCACTGCACTCTAGCTGGGGCAATAGAGCAAGACTCTATTACAAACCAACCAACCAATAAAAAAGTAACAGGAAACAGTGATTCCTATGTATTCTGGAATGATTTAAGCCCAATTTTAGAAGGTGAAGACAAGGAATGGAATTCAGAAAACAAGAATGGCCACCCCTTGCTTCCTTCTCCCCCATTAGATAAACAAGGTCTAGTCAGGAGTACAAGTTGCTCCTGGCCAGGCTCAGTGGCTCATGTCTGTAATCCCAGTACTCTGGGAAGCCAAGGCAGGTGGATGGCTTGAGCTCAGAAGTTGAAGACCGACTTGAGCAAGACCATATCTCTGCTAAAAACAGAAAAACTAATGATGCATTGTGGTGGGTGCCTACAGTCCCAGCTATTCCAGAGGCTGAGGTGGGAGGGTCACTTAAGCCCAGGAGTGTGAGGTTGCTGTGAGCTATTGTAAAGACCAAGCTGACTCCATTTTATTAAAACTAACTCCATCTTGTTCCTTAGCCTTCATTTTGCAGCAGCATTCGTACTGCAAGTGTTAAGTAACTCACTCCCTCCCCCACCCCTCGTCCTTGTCTGCCCCATCAGTGATAGCAGCTCCTTCCCAGACTAGCCAAGGACAAGTATCAGTCCCCTAGACCTCTATCAGCTCACCCCACACCCACTCCCTTTTTCCTTTCTGTACCCTTAAAAAAACCCCTCCTTTTCCAAGCCGCAGGCTTCTCCGTTTTCCTGCTGCGCCAGGTGTGAGAGACCCCCAGCCCAGGCTGACTTGTAAATAAAGCCTCTTGCTATTGCATTGGATTTAGTCTCTCGATGATTTATGTGAGGGAAATCCCTTGAGCTGGGCACAACACTATAACACCATGGCACTCTACCTATGGTGACAGAATGAGACTCTGTCTCAAAAAAAAAAAAAACGAAAAAGAAAAAAAAGGAAGGTGCTCCTTCCAGCTTCAGATCCAGTCTGACATATTTAAGGAGCTATTCGTAATAGGACAACTTGCTCCCACCTAAGTCCCAAAGTCTGATTATGATCCAAATAATATTATTTTGAAAGTTCTGGTTTCACAGATATTTTCCTGTGAAGTATGGAAAAAGTATGGATATAGGCAGGAAGAGAATATACATGGAGTTTATCTTCTGTCCTTTTGACAAATGGGTAAAAGTGAGTGGCCAGAGCATTCCAGATCAGGGATAGAAAGGACCATAGGATCTCTTGTACCCTCCCTGGGCCTAGCAAGGAATTGGACACACATAGGAATTCAATGCCTCCCCACCTATTTTCTAGTTCCAAGTATGGAGACTTTTTTTTTTTTTTACTAACCACTATTCATCAGTCACTCAATGCTTTTCACTCAAATGGCATATTAGGCCAGGTGCGGTGGCTCACACTTGTAATCCTAGCACTCTGGGAGGCCCAGGTGGGTGGAATGCTTGACCTCAACGAGTTTGAGACCAGCCTGAGCAAGAGTGAGACCCCCTTCTCTACTAAAAATAGAAAAACGGAGGCAAGAGAATAGCTTGAGCCCGAGTTGAAGGTTGCTGTGAGCTATGATGCCATGGAACTCTACTCAGGGTGACAGCTTGAGGCTCTGTCTCTAAATACATACATACATAAATAAAATGGCATATTAGAAAATCTAGTTCTCCCAGATATGAAGTTCCTGGAAGAGCGGCCTCTCTCTGTAGCCATCATACCGTCTACAGCCCTGCCCACAGCCTAAGCTAAAGACACTCTTGCTTTGGTTTACAGAGTCAAAACTGCCATCTGCTAGGCTAGAGGAATCAGAAAGACAAGCATCCCAACTCTGTTTCTTCCCATTACTAGCTGCCTGACCAGCTAAGCAAAGGACATTAGCAGGGTATCTTCCTGCCTGGGAAAATGCTAACAAGGTTATAATGTTTCATACGAAAAGAGAGAAGTCTGAAAACAGCAGTTTCCCAGTACTTAAGATTCACTCTCCTCCGGATAATCCAGTTTAGAAGGACTCTAAGGGGCCTGACCCCACACCCAGCATACTTAACAGTCTGCGAGCCCTTATCAGTCTTTCAGGCAACACCCTGCCACCCGTCCCCTCAGCCCCGCTCCTGCGCGCCCCCTTTAAAAGGAAGGTGCCGCTCAGCCAAACCGAGGAGGGATGAGGCTCCGCCCACGTCGGTCCTCAGGCCCCACCCACAGCGCGGCGTCCAAGAGCGCTCCGCAGCCCGCGAGGCGGTGCGGGGACTCTCCCAGTCAGCCTTTCCTGCCCTGGGGCGTCCGGCCCTTCGACCACTTGCGCCAGGCACATCCAGCGGGCAGGCCAGGCCCGAATCTGCGGTGGGAGCGTTTAATACCGACGAAGCCTCGTGTGGTCCCTGCCCCATTTATCTGGCTTAACCTGGTGATGACTGAGGCTTAGAGCCGCCAGCTCCAAAGGTCACCAGGAGGACAGGCCTGTGAGGAGCAGGCCGCTGGCGGCCCGCAAGTGCGACCCGTCCAATCGCTCGCTCCGTCGTGTTTCCGCGTCACTCGTCGCCCGGGCCGCACCCGCGACAGTAGCAGACACAGTCGCCCGGGCGAGGGTAATAGACCAGCTACAGCTGAGGGCCTCTCTCCCGTGCCACCCTTGCCCGTCTGGCCCTTCGGTCCCCTCACCGGTCGCCGGCTGGCTCCTCTGACCCCGCGCGGCTGCCACTCCACTGGCGTGCCGATACCCCTCCCGGCCTGCAGAACTAGGGCAGGGAAGAGAGCGCAGGGCCCGTGGCACCACGGCTGCCTAGGTGTGCAGCGCGTAGGCGCCACAGCGTCTCCAGCTCCTTTGGGCGGGGTCACGCCCCCATCCCACGCCTCCCTATTGGCCAGTGGTCAGTCTCGCGCGGGCAATATCACTGGTTGCTGAGAAGACTGGGAGGTGCACTGGCTACCTGCTGACCGCTTAGCCTCCGCGCCCGTAGCTGGAGTTACGGAACCGGGGAGGGTCTCCGGTCAGGCCCAGAGCCCTTGACGAGGTCCCGCCCTTTCCGGGTTTAGCCAGTCCTGTTTCCTACTTTGTTCGCCTTTCCATGGTGCCCTAGGTCCCTCCTCCGCTGAGCCTGGTCCCGCCCACTCAGAGGAAAGGGAACAGAGGCCTGCCGGCCCCCAATTCCGACAGCAGACTCACATCTACCAGAGCCCTCGCGAGCAGGAGTGCTGGTTCCGTGGTAGCCGGTGCGGACGCGTCTTGGGGCCCGGGGGATCTTCACCCAAACCGTCCTAGTTAGTGACTTTCTACTGTGAGGCCAGACCTAATAACTATTATCTCTTAATCCTCACTACAGCCCTGCTGGGGACATTTCCTTCACATTTCAGAAGTGAAATGACCCGACCAAGTTTGCAGCTCCGTAGTGGGGGATGCTGCTGTTCTACCTGCCGGCTGCCTTTCTAAGAGCTTATTGGTGGAGCTTCCTGTCCCAGTGTTGGCTCTAACGTTGTCTTCCGCTGGGAGATACGGCCAGTGCTGTTTTCTGAAATGCCTTTGGGAGTTTAACCAAACGCAGTAAGTCTCCATCGTCAGAACCGACTCCCAGGCGGAGCCCGTAGGGTTCTTCATTTTACTTGCTGTAACCTTTCTGAGGTTACTTAGTAACACTCATCTTGTTACACACGCAGAGCTCTGCTCAGGGGGCCTCCAAGTCGGTATACACTTAGACCTGTCATGTTTGACCTGGAAAACTCTTTCCTTCTAATTCCACCAGTTTGTTACCAAAAGCTTGGTTACTGACTTCTACATAAACACGCTGGAGTGTCGTGCACCTTCCAATGACGCACCCGTGCTGCAGTGCGACACTGTTGTGGCTGTTACCGTTAGATCTACACTGATCCCCCGTATGGGTCAAATCTTGTCCTACTCAGGATCAGTCCTCCAGAGCAGGAGCACAGGGCTGAACACCAGAGAAATTTGAGTGTTTGCTAATTTGCACATGACAACATGGAACAAGGACAGGTGTGGCAGTGGTAGGCACAGAAACTGAAAAACAAGACACAGGGCAGGGCTGGGATGATACAGGAAGGGTTAGAAGCAAAAGATATAGAAAAAGAAAACTGAAGTACCATACATAGAAGAGGTAGTGTTGTGCAGATAACTAGTTGAGGATAATTCCAAAGTACATCAAAACTAAGAAATGGACTACTTCAGACATTTTTGGACTCATGGCTCAGTTTTTTTGTTTTTTTTTTGAGACAGGGTATCACTTTGTTACACTGAGTAGAGTGCCCTGGTGTCAGCCTAGTTCATAGCAACCTCAAAATCCTGGCCTCAAGCCATCCTCCTATCTCAGCCTCCCCAGTAGCTGCGGCTACAGGTGCCTGTCACATGCCTGGATAGTTTTTCTACTTTTAGTAGATTTTGTAGTGTTGCTCTTGGCTCAGGTTGGCCTCCAACTCCCAAGCTTAAGCAATCCACCCACCTCAGCGTACATTGCTTAGTATTGATTTTTTTTTTTTAAGACAGAGTCTCACTCAGTTGCCCTGGGTAGAGTGCTGTGGCATTCTAACTCACAGCAACCTCAAACTCTTGGGCTCAAGTGATCCTCTTGCCTCAGCTTCTGAAATAGGTGGAACTAGAGGTACCCACCACATGGCTATTTTTAGTGACAGGGTCTCACTTTTGGTTAGATTGGTGATGTCATTTTTTAAGGAACACTGTTACACTTGACTGATTCCAGAAGCATGACTAGGATGGTATTAAGTAGGTCATACAATTGAAGGGGCTGGGAATATTTAACCTTTGACTTCCAGGAATGCCCATATGCATTCAATACAAGATGTTTGGTGCAAACAAAACCTGTAGGGACATTCATTCCTGACCAGCTCTTCAGTCAAAAGAGTTAATCTTAAAAAGAAAAACCCTTTTTTGTGTGTATGATGGCTATACACAGATTTTGACAAACTGTCATGTAAAAGAGGGGCTGGAGGTTCGGCGCCCGTGGCTCAACGGGCTAAGGCGCCAGCCAGGTACACCTGAGCTGGCAGGTTTGAATCCAGCCGGGGCTGCCAAACAACAATGACAGCTGCAACCAAAAAATGGCCAGGCATTGTGGCAGGTGCCTGTGGTCCCAGCTACTTGGGAGGTGGTGGCAAGAGACTCGCTTGAGCCCAGGAATTGGAGGTTGCTGTGAGCTGTAATGCCATGGCACTCTATCCAGGGTGACAGCT
>CAUYON010150069.1:0-21885 GCA_963573935.1 Arctocebus calabarensis
TTATTTTTTACACTTTCTCTACTTTTCTCCTTTCTCCCTTTTTTCTTTTTTTTTTGTCTTGTTGTTCTTTTTCTTATCGCGCCGGGCGGGGGGGGGGCGGGCGGGGCCCCCCCCCCCCCCCACTGTGCAGGAGACAACAATGATTTCTATGTGAACATCACAGTATTTCTCAGGAAATATGTTGTTATCTATGGCTCTTGAGTGGACTGTATTTCCGAATTTTTAAGTAACTACTGACTTTAGAAAAGAAAACATGCAGTTATAATTCAAGAATAATCTTCCATGAAACCTGTGGACTTCAAAGTCAAGGAAGTGAGAGAAACAGGTTAAGAAAAAGGTCAAGAGAACCTTCTCACCTCTTCCTAAAAACAAAGAATAAACTCCAACTATAATACAATTAACTATTTAGAAAATTAACCCACTTCACACATATACACACATACAAATACTTACACAAAAAAGTACGTAAGCAACCTTTTTGTAATGAAAGAAAAAAACTCCAAGAGCCTAGGTCTATAAGTCTCCTTCTAAAATCAAGAGTCATATCAGAACATGTAAGACAAATTAATAAGAAAAAGACAGAAATTCTGAGAACAAAGGATTACTCTTTAGACAGCATTAATTTCTCCCATCTATACTCTGATCACAACTTATAAAATCATTCATTTATCTGAGGCCCAAATCACTAAAAGCTTCTATTTTGTACAATAAACACTCAGCAGAAAACACTACAGCATTCTTTAGCAGAGTCTTTGTGCCCAGTCATATAACATTATGATACATCCAGGATTCCTAAAGCAGACATACTGCTAAGCCAATGTTAGACCTTACCATTGGGCTGCTGAGAAAAAGCTGTCTGTTGAGGGAAAGCTGCTTGGGCTGTGAAGGCTGGCTGCTGGAAGCTGCCACTAAAGCTGGTGGGAAGACTGTAGGGAGTGGGCGTGCTGAACCCCGCGGGCATGCTCATGGACGCAGTGCCAAAGGTCGCCGCTGACAGGAAGAAACAACAGCTCTTGAGTCACACACAGTAGTATGCTTTGCTTCTCACATCAACACTGTAGACCAGACATCATTTACCTTGGAAAATACTAAGATGTACATTTAAAAGCATTTTAAATTCCTAAACCCCAACAAACTTAGTAATGCTTTTTAGCACTACAGAGTTTAACATAACCTATGAAATTTTGTTTTCCTAAAATCCAATGACCACAATAAAACTATTAAAATCTGTCATTGGAAAATTTCTCAAAATAATTTTATAAAGTTCAAGTCTAAATAGTAGTCTGCTTTTTAAAGCCAAAGTAACTGCTATGACAATACATGTGTTCCCGGAAAAATAATTTTAAAACCTCTGTAAAATAATTCACTAAATACAAAAGGACTTCATAAAACACACAGGTTAGAAGGAGACCACTGAAAACCTAAGAGGTTTTGTAACAAGAGCCAAAAAAAAAGAGGTGTTGGGGGGGGGTGGGGAAGGAGAATGAGAGAGGACAGGGAAAGAAGAAAGAGAAAAGAAGGGGGTGAGAGACTGACAGATTCTACTAAAAGCACTAACACAATTAAAAGAACATGCTAAGTGCCTATTTAACAAATTTCAAAAGAAATGTATGAATTCCTACCCTTTTCTGAAAGGTAAATGAAAACAGCTTTGGAAGAAGGTGGACAAAAGGTGAAGACTACTAATCTATAGAAAATAGTGCAAAACACACAGATATTGGAAAAGAAGTAAAATAAGCACTCTTAGAAGAGATGCATAAATGCAGCATAAATGGGCATAGTGTTCAGCACCACCATAAATGCCTTCCAGGCTTGCCATGTCCAGCTGCTGATACACGGGGGCAGGATCGCCACGCTGGGGGAAATCTGGAGGGAACCATGGCTACATATGTGGCATGTGGCTGTCATCGTCCGTTTACTAGTCCCTCGTGAACTCAAACGCATTATGGAAGGAAACACATGCAGCAGCAGCTCAACAGTCCATCATTTACTGCTAGTAAATACTAAAAACAATCTTCCAACTGTACGTCCTAGAAAAGGTCTAGTGAAATTAAGTATCTATAATGTTGGTTTAAACAGACTACTAGCAATTAAATAAAATACTTAAAGCATGATGCTATCAAAAAAACCATAATTCACTGAATTTCCTGATTTAAAAAATTTACCAACTTGTTCACCGATTTAAAGCATAGAAATTAAGTACTAAAAATGTTATATAAAATTACATCTTTTAATTTTAAATTAAAAAAAGTTATAGATGACAGAAGTAATACTTATAATCCTGTTTGTAAAAATACAATGTAACTTTGTTCAACAAACCTAATTAGAATTTCACATTTTTAAAAACTACTTTATTATTGATGAGGAAAAAAGGAAAAACAGGCCACTGGGAAGCAAGAGAAAGAATAATAAGCACACTGCAAGGGAAACGGGAGGGTTTCGTAACAGACAACAAGGCACTGACATAACGGTCACAAATCATTTTAGGAAAGCACTAAAAAGCAAAACTTGGATATAGCTCAGCAAAACCAAACTCTATGGAATAATGTGGTAAAATGGTTTGGTGTATAAAAGGGGCATCAAAAACCATGAATTCAAACTCAAGAAAACGAATCGAAACAGCTATTAACATTCTAATGTGACCATGGAGGTAAGCAATAATGCTTTTCAGCATTACACATAAATCATTACAAAAGATTTCCATGTAACTTTAAATACAATGCAATTTACCCAACGCCACACGTCCATGCCCACTCCATTTAAAACATGGAAAAAACTTAATTCCACATGCAGGGACCCAGAACAGTAGCAGAAGCTTCCACAAGCAGGTAGACAAACTGCCACACAAATCTGGATATTAGCTGTGGCCACCTACCAAAATGAGCGTGAGGAAACACTTGAGAATGCATTGCTCCAGAAAGGCCTTATGGAAAGCCATAAAGAGACCAATGTCAATTAATTTATGGATAACTATTATTAAAATAAAAGTAAATTTGTTTCATTAAAAACTTCTAAAATTAGAAATGTACTCTTGCCAAGCAGATAACATAAAAATACAGAATAAAGACATTCGCAAAATGAGCCTTTTGATTTCATATTCATGACACATAGTATTTATACTATTTGAAATAAAGGGGAGTTTAGAATATTAAATAACAAAGAAAAAACATCGATGAAATCCACTTTTTAAATTAAGCACTTTTTTTGTAATGTGAAGACATAACTATATTTAAAAAAAAGGTTTTGCAGGCATCATGAGCTACACCCAAAACTGCTATGCAGAGGGGCATCTAAAATTTATCTAGCATCTACCGTTAGCATTAAACCTTCAAGTCTTAGGAGAGAATACCTGAATAATTTCTAGATTTTTTTAATTTACAAGTCAGTACATTAACTAGAAATACTAACGATAACACAAGTGAACAAATTTATCATAAGGGGAAAATTATTAAATATACTAGTCCATTAGAAAGGTGAGTGTTATTTTCAACTCTAAATAAAATAGCTGAAAAGAAGAAAGAAAATGTATTATGTGCAGATCTTACCTGGCATGTTTAAGGGTAGAGAGGTTATATATTAAGTATATGTAGTTAACAGAAAGTTAACAGATTGTCATATACTAGAACCTTTTTTTGGTTTCTTTTTTTTTTTTTTTGAGACAGAGCCTCAAGCTATCACCCTGGATAGAGTGCTATAGCATCACAGCTCACAGCAACCTCCAATTCCTGGGCTCGAGCGAGTCTCCTGCCTCCACCTCCCAAGTAGCTGGGACTACAGGTGCCCACCACAACACCCGGCCATTTTTTTTTTTTTTTTTTTGGTTGCAGCCGTCATTGTTTGGCGGGCCCGGGCTGGATTCGAACCCACCAGCTCAGGTTGTACATGGCTAGCGCCTTAGCCCGTTGAGCCACAGGTGCCAAGCCTTTTTTTGGTTTCTTTTAATGATTTGAAGTGAGATGATTCCTAAAATACATTTCTATGCATTTCAAATTAGAACACTTTTCAAATTAGCATAAATTTAGGAAATGGTGATTAGAATACATGTGGTTCTGACTCTTAGTTCTGTCATTTTCTAGCTACATGATGTTACTTAATATCTATAAGCCTCAGTTTATGCATTTGCCAGTGGGGGTGGGTGGAAAGCTGCTGTGATGATTAAATGTAACAATTACAGTGCTGTATAATAAACATTCCTCTTGCTAATTTAAAAAGTTGTTACTGTTCTAAATTCAATAAAAACATTTACTGAAGGGAAAGGGTTCTATGATTAAGTTTAGTCTCTATACTTATCTCCTTTCTTAGGGAACTTTAAAGGCTCTGAGAAGTCTTGCATTAATAATATTGGTTAAACTGTGTTTGGCCCAGCATTTGCTGTATCTATTTAGACACAGAATCCTTTTCCATGGAACACTGCTCACATGTCTGGAGACATGATCCAGACTGGCAAAAACTTTTAGTCAACAGTGAGTATTAGCCAAAATTAACCCATATCGCTCACTGAGCAACAAAGATGCCTCCCAGAATCCGGTCGTGGACTGTTATAAAATATTTTTAGACCTAACTATCCTTTTGATATAATTCAGATACCACATAATTTATCCATTTAGAGTAATTATTTTTTAAAATTTTAATTTGAAATTTAAAAAAATATCTCCCATCACCATGTAATTTTAGAATATTTTCACCACTACTTACCAAAGCAATTCCATACCTCTTGGCTGTCACTCCCCCATGCTGCATTGCCCTACCACCACCCTCACCCCGACTACCATCCCAGCCCCTGGCAACCACCAATCTACTTTTCCCTATGGATTTGCCTATTCTAGACCCATCATACAAAAGGAACCATACATATGTGGCCTTTCATGGCTAGCTTCTTTTACTTTGCATAATGTCTTCAAGGTTCATCATGTTCTAGCAAAACTGTACTACAATATCTCGCCATGTATGATATGCTCCCATATATAACACACATCCAGTTTTTTTAGCCCAAACTTTCAGAGAAAGAAAATCTTTCATTTTAATTTTTTAAAGGGGGGCAGTTCTCTCGCTGAGAGATGTGAGGAACAGAACTGGCCACTGCAGAGGAGAGGCCCACAGTGAGCCCAGGTGGCAGGTGGGAGAGGTCCTGAGCACCCAGTCTCCCCCAGCTTCACCCCCACATCCTCTCATTTCCTATTCCAACCCGCATCCACTGGCAGGAACATAACCACAGCCACTCCACTGAGAACCCTAGAGGGCTTATTTCCTGAAAAACTGGCATAAAGGGCCAGGAAAGGCCCTGTGGCCTGGGCTCCTGACAGCAGAGCTGTCCTTTCTGGGGCCTCTGGGACCCCACACTGAGGAGGAAGATCCCTAAGCTGGGATGTGGGAGACCTGCATTGAGACTCAAGAGGAGGCATCATTATATAGCTACTTCCACCTCCCTTTCCCTGACACAAACAGTGGCAGTGTGCTGCTGCCGAGATGAAGCTGGCAGTGATGCAGTGTGACTGGCCAGGGGGCTGGAGGTTCCTGCAGCTTCAGTGCCTGCTGGATAGGAGGTTGGCAGAGAGAGGGTAGGATGACGGGGGCACAATTACCATATTCCAGGGTAGTATTCTGTATACGGAAATCTTTATTGCCTTTAGGAGTTACACTTTTAATTCATAAGCATAAATAAAAGAATTAAAAACATGTATGTATGTAGATACAGAATTAAAACTATCCATGTACAGCTCAGCGCCTATACCTCACGTGGCTGGAGCGCCAGCCACATACACCGGAGCTAGCAGGTTCGAATCCAGCCTAGCCCACCAAACAACAAAAAGTGAGCATTATGCATGGCAAAACATGGTGAATTTTATTATCAAATAATACTCCACTATATGGCTATTCAGCATTTGGTCCCAGCAGCGATGGACATTCCGATTGTTTCACTTTGTTTTTCTGTGGAAGTATGTTTTCACTCCTCTTGGATATATTCCTAATAGTGGACTTGCTAGACCACATGGTAACTCTATACTGACCTTTCTCAGAAACTATCAAACTATTTGCCAAAGGGGTTGTCCCATTTCACATTTCCATAGCAACATATGAGGTTTTTAACTTCGCTACTTTCTCACTAATGCTTGTTACTGTCTTTTACTGACCATCTTTACACCTTCTTGGAGAAAAGTCCATTCAAATCTTTTGCCCATCTTCTGACTGGATTATCTTTTTATGATTGAGTCAAAGAGTTGTTTATATATTCTGAATAAAAGTCCCTTATCACATACATGATTTGCAAATATTCTCTCCAGACCACTATGAAGTTTAATTTTTTGCGATGTTAATTTTTACAACTTTCTTTTCTCTTTTTCTTTTTTTGAGACAGAGCCTCAAGCTGTCGCCCTGGGCAGAGTGCCGTAGCATCACAGCTCACAAGCAACCTCCAACTCTTGGGCTTAAGCAATTCTCTTGCCTCAGCCTCCTGAGTAGCTGGGATTACAGGTGCCTGCCACAACGCCCGGCTATTTTTTGGTTGCAGCCATCATTGTTTGGCAGGCCCAGGCTGGATTAGAACCCGCCAGCTCAGGTGTATGTGGCTGGCGCCTTAGCCGCTAGAGCCACAGGCGCCGAGCCCCTGTCTCTTTTTTTATTGCCAAGTTTACAACTTTCACTTTTGGCTGTTTTGGCTGCTAAAAGTACCAACTGAAGATTATTAAATGTTAGAGATGTCTAAATATTAAGAATAAATTGAAAGTGAAAGAACACAGGGAGGGTAAGTCAGCAATTATATAAACAAAATATGTCCTACATAGCCCAATGTAACTTTCTTAGATTTTTTCCTTTGGTTGTCCTCACCTACTCCCATCTCCTTTTTCTATCCATCCCGAATTCCAAAGTTTATTAAATAGATGAGGTGAGCCGACTAAGTACTTAAAAGAAGCTAATTTGTGTTTCATCAATGCAAATTTAAATTGTAAACACTGAGGCAGTTAGTTGTACTGGAAGGGAACAGTGCTAGTTTAGAAGCATACTGGATACTTAGATCAGATCAACCATCATTTACTTTTGAACCCTTTGGCAAATCCATTAACATCTTTGCAAATCAGTTTCCATTTAGGTAAGAGAACAGGGCACGGGCGGGCGCTACAGCCTATCTATGAAATCAGTCAGCTTTGTATTTTATAAGTTTATCTCCTTGGGAAGAAAAAAAATGTTTAAAACCATTCATTAAAATAAACACTAGGAAATAAAGGCTATTCACTGGGTGACCGTGGGGAGAGAGACTTAAAAGTCACATAAAAATTTCCTAATACAGCAGAATCAGTGGAGTATTATTTGATAATAAAATTCACCAGGTTTTGCCATGTATAATGCTCACTTTTTGCCCAAATTTTTGAGGGAAAAGTAAGGATGTGTGTGGTACGTGGGTAGTTTTTGTTGTTTTTTTTGTTTATTTGTTTGTTTGTTTTTGAGACAGAGTCTCAAGCTGTCGCCCTGGGTAGAGTGCTGTAGCGTCACAGCTCACAGCAACCTCAGACTCTTGGGTTTAAGTGATTCTCTTGCCTCAGCCTCCCAAGTAGCTGGGACTACAGGCACCCGCCACAACACCAGCCTGATTTCTAAAGTTTATTAAATAGATGAGGTGAGCTGACTAAATATTTAGAAGTTGACCACCTAAAGGGACTGTAACAAATTGGTCAACATACCAAAGTGGGCCTGCTGTACTAATACATAGATATCGTGAATATCTGGTCTACGAAAATTAGGTCAACTTAAACAGAAGGCTCTACTGTAATTGAAAATTATTTGACCTCTGTTAATTAGATATAAGGGCCTTAATTAGATTAAGGGGTTGGGAGGTTGCTAAATATCATAAGGTCTAAGAATTTAAAAGGTCTTAGGCCATGTAGGCTAGTCTCCTAATGAAGACTAGCCTACATGGCTATATTACTATATGTAATATAGTAAAAATAAATTTAAAAATAAATAAAAATAAAGCTGTAAAGATTAATATATCCATGGGGAAAAAAGATTGAAGAAAAGTTTAGCTGGCTGTACTCAAAACACACCAACTTAACTTTTCTGGGTCTCAACTCTCTCAACTGTCACGATGATTCAGACATTTATTTGATGAGTTGAGGATTAAATGAGATAACATACCTCAACAAACCTGTTATATCACCATAAATCTCACAAATGCATTCCACTAAGTCAAAATAATATGCTAAGAAATAGAAACTGCATAGATCATATCTGAAGAAAAAAATAGTACCAATGGAAATTTAAAACAATCAGTAATTAGGTACACTTGGTTAAAACAAACCATTTTTTAAAAGTTAAATTTGGTGTGAAATTCAAATACTTCATTACTTTTTGCCAGAGACCAACAAGTTATGCGAAAAGGGATATAGTGGTAATGGTTCAAATTCCTAGTTATAATAATTTTTAATCTTATCAATGACAAAAGCTATTTACTAATAATTACCAATTCTTAATGGTTTAATTTAATTATAATGTTACATACAAGAACCTATTCTCTCAAGATTTCCTATCAACATGTGCTGTAAGTGATTATTAAGCTTCAGTTCTAAAATTAGTAAGCTTACAAACTCTAGCTGTAACGTATACCCAGCCATACCACATACATTTGCTGACATTCCAAGGTAACAGCAAATAGGTCTGGTGTTTAGGTTAATAAGATAAAAATCAAACAAGTACAACATGAGAAAGATGTGACTATCATGCAGTATTAAAGAAAAAGGAAAAGAGGGAGGATAAAGAGAATTAGGGAAACAAAATGCCAAAAGAGCAAACATTCAATATTATACCCAAAATTGAGTCAGGATCCCACAATTAAAAAATGTTAACATCTTGAGAGAGATATACTCTAGAAAGAATTAATTATTAAGAACTCGTGTAACAAATAAATTCATCTGATGCAATCTCAGGAGGTGACAAAAGCTTCTCATAAAATTGTTCTATTAAGACTGAATGATTTACAACCAGTAATTCTGAAACCAGATCACCAAATAAGTCAAAATTACTGTGTTCAAGTCCCACCTATGTTATGAATTATCTGTGTAGTTCTAAAAAGTCTCAAGTCCATGTTGGGTTCCCCTACCTGAAAGATGAAGCCTCTGACTGGGGAGGGTAGACTCCAAATAATTTTTAAGATCCCTTTCAACTGTCAATTCTAGAATTTTATAAACTTTCAGCGTATTGTCCTCTATGGATAAACTCTTCTAGTCATCTGCAATCTGCTCCAGTAAGAAAGAGGCCCCATTTTCTAGTGTTATTCAGATGGTGTTTGTTCCAAGAACCACCTTCCCCACAGCTTACTGTTCCAAGTCTGTCTTTTTTTTCTTACCTGTTGCTCCTCTGGCATTGGTCTGAAATGGATTTGTAGAAGATGCCACAGAAGGACCAGCAGCAGCAACAAATGGATTTGTGGAAGGCGTAGCTTTAAAAAATTATGAAATATACTATCAAATCCTAGTACCCCTTATATTTTAAATTTAAAATATTTGTTCAGTATACTTATTGAGATAGAAACTTTAAGCTTTCTAATAATAAATCATTGCTTTGACTGTCTTCTGGCACCCCTAAGAAAATGCTATACAATATATATTTTGGTTTCTTATAAAAACCAGCACATACACCAGAAGCACATACCTCCAAATGGAGCAGGCACATTTGAAGAAGCAGGCTGTGTCTGTGCAGAAGCACCCACTGGCACTGTTCCAAAAACATTGCTGAAAAATATTAAAAGAGTCGATATTACAATAAAAGAAAACAAGGGTAGCCATAAAATATGGAGACAAATAATACTGAACATATCATACATCATAATGACTGTGTCGACACACAGAAAATTAAGAAGACATTTTTATGGGTAACAATTTAATAAAATTAACAATTGTTACTGCTCCATCAAGAATATTCATAAGAAAAACTAAATCAAGAATATTCATAAGTGAAGCTGAATGTGTAGTGGTGAAGAATATTAGATGACAACCAGTACAGTTTAGTGCCACTATCTTCATTTATGCCAAGGCCTGGCAAGTCCTACCTGCCATGGTTTTTGCACAGTGACTATAAATTAATGAAAAGGTACATAATTTCAGAATTATTATGAAACACGATTTCATTTAACAGATCTCCTAAAAGTTTTCAGGTGTCCCAGAGGTCACACTTTGTGAACCACTGATGTATTGTGATGTAAAGTCAATAAACCATTTGTTCTCAACAACCTGCTGTCTATGTTTCCAGACTTTTGAGCCATCTTGTTATAGACCACTATCAAATGACTAACATAGACAATATTAATAAAGCAAAAAATACGTAAACCATCCCAAATCTTATTCTTTGGATTCAGGCTTTCCCATCTGGCATACAGAAAATTTATTATCAGAGACCCCAAACAGCTAGTGTTATAATCCTAACATTTCTTTCCAGAAAAGGTGCTTAAAGTAAATAAACTACTAGGATAAGAAAAGAGACAAACAGATAAAATCCACAGGAATAGAAAAGACAAAAGAATAAAAACACTGTACAGGTAAATCACCTATACTTCTGAGTCTATTTCCTTAACTCTAAGATAAAGTTAAGAGTGGAAGAGTTTTTAAAAAAGCACAAAGTCCTTAAAATGTGTCCTACTGCCAAGAATTCCTTTATGACAGATACATGTGAACATACGAGCACAAGTGCCTATTTATATATATGACACAGAAGAGATACAGAACTGATGCCGGGCTCAAGTGCAAACATTTCTCAAAATGTGTATTTATAACTAAAGCTACAACATGGTACTTTCATTGCTTAGTCTTCAAGACTGAAAACTGTATCTCAAAAGCATATAATTACATTGCTAAATGGCTTCTCTGCTGAGTATAATCTGCATGTAATTGTTCATTTGAGATACTCACATATTCTTAAATACAGAATAGCGTTCAAGGATAGAAAGTAATAAAATCTCCAATTCAAAGAAAATGTAAAATTAGGGCAATTATCCCAGTATTATATTTTAATCAGAAATTCCTCTAGTTTACAAAAATATTCAAAAATTTTTTAATTATGCCCACTAATAGTCATTATTTAACTATATTACAGTAGATCCTCCATAAGTGACCACCTCCTTAAGTTGACCTAATTTTCACAGATAGGACATTCATAACGTGTCCTCAATGGAAGTTACTTATGTTAAGCAATTTGTTACAGCCCTTTGGGTGGTCAATTTATAGAGGTTCTACTGTATTATTTATAGTGAAAAAAAAATTGAAAGATAAAAGACAGAGCAGAAATGCTGGCTAAGACAAGGTACCTGCTGGCATTACTTGTAGACGTGTATGCATTACTGGAGGTGGCAGCAGAACTGAAAACGCTGTCTAGTTCTGCCAGAGCTGCATACTTGTCTGAAGATACACTTGTCTGACTGGGAACCACAGAACCAACAGGAGCTTTACCTGTGGTCCCAAAGCCACTCCCTTGATCACCACCTGGAAATAAACAAAACCGAATTACACTAAAAATGTAAAGTTATATTTTCTTTTTTTGAGACAGAGTCTCAAGCTGTTGCCTGCAGTAGAGTGCTGTCATGTCACAGCTCACAGCACCTTCAAACTCTTGGGCGTAAGCAATTCTGTTTCCTCAGCCTCCCGAGTAGCTGGGACTATAGGCGCCAACCACAACACCCAGCTACTTTTTGGTTGCAGTTGTCATTGCTGTTTAGCAGGCTCTGGCCGGACTTGAACACGCCAGCTTCGGTGTATGTGGCCAGGGCCCTACTCACTGAGCATAGGCCCCGAGCCTAAGTATTTTCAATGTGTCAACCACACTTGGCCTGAAACACAGGCTAACTGATTTGTAGCTGAACAAATAAATGAACAGGATTCTAAACTCTTATTCTTATTTTTTTGAAACAGAGCCTCAAGTTGTCACCCTGGATAGAGTGCTGTGGTATCACAGCTCACAGCAACCTCCAATTCCTGGGCTCAAACCCGGCCATTTTTTGGTTGCAGTCGTCATTGTTGTTTGGCGGGCCTGGGCTGGATTCGAACCCGCCAGCTCAGGTGTACGTGGCTGGTGCCTTAGCCACTAGAGCCACAGGCGCCGAGCCACTAAACTCTTATCCTAATAAATAATCTAAACAATAATAAACAAGATTATTTGCTATACACACCACTGTGGTAAAGACAATACTGTTTCCATAACAAAAACTAAAACTCTGTACCAAAAACACATCTAAATTATATATAAAGAAGAAATTATCAAAGTGCTGTTACCATCTCCAAGACAGGTGGCTCTCATTTAAGTGAACATATAAATTCATAAAATGCTGGACTTAATATAAACAATATTAAAAATCATTTTCCCAGGATTCTCCATGATAAAAATTAGAGACAGTATTGATGAGCACTTACTATGTGGTAGGCACTGTTCAAAATGCCATACATAACAGTAACATATACAACACAACTCCATGAGTTAAAGGTTATTATTATCCTTATTTTGGAGAGGAGAAAAACTAGTCCAGATATCAAAATGTAGAATCCAGTCTAGCACCATAGCCCTGCCATTCACCATTTTAATAGGCATTTTTAGAGGCTACTGGCCTTAAGAGCAAAACTAGGTATAAAAATATACTATAAAGGAGGAGCCCATAGCTCAGTGGGTAGGGTGCCAGCCATATACACTGAGTCTGGAGAGTTCGAACCCGGCCCAGGCCAGCTAAAACAACAACAACAACAAAAATAGTCAGGCATTGCGGCAGGTGGGTGCCTGTAGTCCCAGCTGCTTGGGAGGCTGAAGCAAAGAGAACTGCTTAAGCCCAAGAATTTGAGGTTGTGACAGCACAGCACTCTCTCTACCCAGGGTGACAGCTTGAGACTTTGTCTCTAAATAAATAAATGAATACTATAAAAATAATGAATTAAAAAAAAAAAAGAAAGAAAAAACACCAAGATGTAAATAGACAGAAATAGTTCAAAATGAATATATTATAGAAAACACCATATAACCCTCCAGTCAGCTCGGTGAACGAGAATTCTTGGCTCTTTATGGCCAAAGTAGTAAAGCATTCTTTCTAAAACAAAATTACAACTTTTCCCCATTGTTTCCTTTTAAAACTAAATGATTACAAGTGACTTTCTACACCTTCAGTTTTACAACTGACATTTATTTCAGGTCCAAAATGTACCAAGTAAATATTTTACTTAGAATATCAGTATAGACAAAATTTCTATACAACAACTGAGAAAACGATAATATCCTCAAATTTTAATAAAACAAGCAAATTTAGAGCATCATGTAATATTCAAATTTTGTTGCTGCTGTTGTTTAAAGTTTGATACCTTGCCCAGCACTGAAGATATTGTCTAAATTAGCAAGAGCCGCATATTTGTCTGCTGTCTGTAAACCAGCTTTGTTCGTTGAAACTTTACTAACAGCTGATGCTGTTTGATGACTCTGGGAAGTATTGAAGGATCCAAAATCAGCACTGGAGGATTTGGGGAAGTTATCAAAATGAGCAAAATTAGCATTTACTGATCCAGCACTTCCACCTGTAATAGAATAAACACAACACTTGAAATTTCTAAACGTTTCCCAATACCTTTTAGTAGACTATACAATCCTTTACTCCTAAATTAAATGTCCCATAAACAATCTTATATCCTTAAAATCAATGACTGGAAGCCAGGTGAAGTAGATCAAGTCTGTAATCTTAGCACTCTGGGAGGCCAAGGTAGGACAATCACTTGAGCTCAGAAATTCAAGACCAGCCTGAGCAAGAGTGAGATCCTGTCTCTACCAAAAATACTGGGCATGGTAGTCATACTTGTAGTCTCAGCTACCAGGAGGCTGAGACAGAAGGATTCCTTGCACCCAGGAGTTTGAGGTTGCTATGAGCTAGGCTGACACCATAGCACTCTAACCTGAGCAACAGAGCAAGATTCTCTCTCTCAAATTAAAAAGGGGGTGGGGGGGGGGTTGGCATTCAACTTACTCATGACTTTTTTTGTATTTTATGTATGAAACTAGATTTTCAAAGGCTATGGCAGTATATATGATAATATGTTTCTAAGATGCTTCTATTTTTATTATCTACCTTACAGTGAAGAATGTAATTAATGCTAGGAGTAACTAGGTAGTATCTGGCTTAAGATTTAGTTACTTTGTACAACATCTAGATTTATATACTATGACCTTCTATTAGTTTTCCCTAAATAGATTACAAACAAGATGTTAAATATCTTACTTGCAAGATTTAAGCTTTGTAGCTACACAGCAACATGATTTAAGCAAATCCCAGGAGTAAGGATTAACAATGTTTAAGATGTATTATTTTGATCCAGAATTTCTTAGAAGATGGTCTTTGAGATTTAGACTTACTTCACTTGAAAAGCTATTACTTAATTTCACATAGCAATTTAATATTCATGATGTCCACAGTAAAATCATGCTCTATCTATCATACAGTTATAAAAAAGCATGGTGTATAGTACATAACACGTAACAACAATTTCTGACCTGTATTTATAAAGTACAATTCACCTAAGGATCGCTATTGGTCTCTATTCTACAGACATCCCTAAAGTACTATCTAAAACCAGTATATTTTATTATATGCTTTTGATCCCATGCTTCTGAGATTCTATTTATTTCTAAACCTTAGTTTCAGCCATCAAAAATACAGAGGGTGCAAAAAAATGTATATTGATTTTAAGGAAAAACTGAATTAAAATAAAAATACTCAATATATACCAATAATGTTTGCTATCTTGTATATCATATCCTGTATCTCTTATAATTGCAGAAGTCAAATATGACTTGAGTATTACAATTTTAATACAGTCCTTTCATAAAATAGGTATACATTTTTTGGCGCCCTCTGTAGTTACATATATATAAACTTGTCTATGTTTCCAGACAGTTATATATTAAAGTGATGCCAAAGATACAATGATATTTTAAACACAGACTATCATAAATAAAATATTTTTTAAAAACACAACTACACTGTATCAATCAATTTTTTAGACATTTTAAAACAAGTATATGCCGATAAAATTTCTTTCAGGAATTAAATTGGTTGTTTACAATTAAGGCTAGTAATGTATGACTATTTTTTCAGTGGTGATCAGTTACAAGTAGCTGATAAACAATGTACATATTAAACTTTCAAAATTTCTACAAAGAATTTTTATTTCAATGAAGATTTAATTATGAAACCAACTAACCCTTTTATGGTGCATTATTATGTTCACTAACTCTGAGTTTAGTGATAGAAGAGGGAGAGTAAACATGAGAATTAAGGGTTCTCACTAAAGAATGATTAACAATCTGTAATTGGAAATACAAGAAATTTAGCAAAAACATACAATTAGTGAAAGATGCCTACTTGACAACAGAACTTACTGTGAGTGGCCTGGAGAGGAAAAGCTGAAGTAAATTCACCAAAACTGCAGCTAGATGAAAGCATTCTAAATGCTGGACAGCCAGAAATTATGTGAATGATGAAAGTTAAAGGAAAAAAAAAAAAAAAGAAAATTGAAAGAAAAAGCTTTAAGACAATACACAGAGTTAAAAGTTGAAAGAAAAGTAATCAACCAAAGATCTAAATAAAAATTCAGTGAGTTTCTGAACACAGTAGTTCATGGGAGAGCAATCAATGTTTAAAGACCAATTCCTGCACAGAAAACTATTTCCAAATTGGATTAAAGTCATAATTAGTCTACTCCTGAGTAGTAACATTTAAAAAATGTTCCCAAGTTTGTTGCCCTGAAAATTACTTTTACATTTTTAGTTCAATGGAAGCAGTCAATCAGCTTCCTTTATTCAGGGATAAATCAATGTGTTCCATGAACCTAAAAAAACTTCTAGTATTTTAATAACTCTGTGCAAGGGAGATTTCAAATGATTGCTATGCAGGAAGAGGAGAATGAAAGTTGTCAATTAGACAACATACCAAAGAGTGCAGAAAAATTAACAAACATCGAAAAATGTAGAATTCAGGTTTCCCCAGAGCTTTGTAAGACAGAACTATATTAAAATCAGATAATTATAGAATTTAAGTTTAGAGTAATCTTCAAAATTACATCTACAGCTATTTTTTTTTTAAGTAAACATTTAAGCACAATGCTAGAGAAGCTCTACCTGCAGTTTGAGGCTGAAAAGGAGAGTGACTTGCTGTGGGGAAACCTCCAAAATTACTCGAACCACTAGACTGTCCAAATGCATCAAAGTTTGCAAAATCTGCATTTGCAGAATTCTGAGCTGTGAATGGTAAGGAACAGCATATGTTAATGAATATGAAAACTATAAATGAAAATACATGACAAATGAATTTAAGAATTCATTCATTCATTATGAAAAGTTTCCATGCATCAAACTTCATAAAGAATTCCCTTCAAAATCAGATTTTAAATCTTACCAGCATTTAACCCAATTATAAGAGTCTCCAAAAATACTTTCTGCAATGCTAAGTTTGTACACAATACTCTGTGAATGACTTCATCAACAGTACTGTATGACTGTATTCACAAAGGAAACAAATCCATAAGCACTAATGACATGCATTACATTTAAGCAGACAAAGAGGTGGAACACATTCTGAACACTTCGCTGAATGAAAATGGTAATCAGCTATGTGAATCCAAAAAGCTAAATACCTAAACTAACAGTGCAAAGATGGTTTAATGATATAAATTAAAAACTTTTTTAAACTTTCAAAATACAGTAGAACCCCTATAAGTTGACCCAAGAGACTGTAACAAATTGGTTAACATACAGAGGTGGTCAACATAAGGAAATTAGGCCTACTGTACAGATATGTACATATGGTACATGTCCAGTCTATGAAACTAGATTAACTTAAGGAGGTGGTCAACCTGGGACATTCTATTGTATGTCTCACTATGGTCACATAAAAATGAAAAACAAACAAACAAAAAAACCTTAAGTGTTTAACAAGGACATGATCAGCAAATAAACTGAAGACGTTCACATTCTATGAAGATGTTATACTCTATTAGAAGTCTACCCTTTTAAACTTATCTTAAATTTTTTTTATTTTTTGAAACAGTCTCACTATGTCACCCTCAGTAGAATGCCATGGCGTCACAGCTTACAGCAACCTCAAACTCTTAGGCTTAAGCAATTCTCTTGCCTCAGCCTCCCAAGAAGCTGGGACTATAGGTGTCCGCCACGCCACCTGTAGTTTTGCTATTTTTGGCTTGTAGTTGGCCCAGGCTGGATTTGAACCCACCAGCTCCGGTGTATATGGCTAGTGCCCTAGCTGCTGAGCTATTTGCGCCGAGCCTTATCTTAAAATTTAAGAAACAATGAAAGCTGGTAGAAACTATAACTGTAGCTCCTATTTGGCAAAACAAACAACCAAATTGTGTTTCCCAACTGGTCTTCAAACTAAGAGCAAAATTCTAGACTTCCCTAAACTTCAAATATGTAAATAAATAAAACAACTGTAAATGTTTTTATAGGCTAAAACAGATGTTAGATAAAAATGTTACCAAAGATACAATAGAATAAGAAATAGTTGGTACGTGGAAAGGGAATGTTAAGTCACAGAATGAAAAGCACATGCAGTGGCTAGAGAAAGATTAGAAGTCATGAATACCGTAAGATAATTACTCCCGGTTATTTGTGGGCAATGCTACTTCCAGGAAGTTTTTTTTTTTTTGGTAGAGACAGAGTCTCACTTTATCGCCCTCAGTAGAGTGTCGTGGGGTCACACAGCTCACAGCAACCTCCAACTCCCGGGTTTAGGCAATTCTCTTGCCTCAGCCTCCCGAGTAGCTGGGACTACAGGCACCAGCCATAACACCCGGCTATTTTTCTGTTTTGCAGTTTGGCTGAGGCTGGGTTTGAACCCACCACCTTCGGTATATGGGGCCAGCGCCCTACTTGATGAGCCACAGACACCGCCCTAGGAAGTTTTTGTAAAGAAACAGTCTTGCAAATGAGCATGGCTATATCTAAAAGCTAGACAGTATGTTTTACATAATGTGAGAATAAGCTAAATAAGGTATTACATTAAAAAATCTGCATTTTAGTTAACTCTAACAGGATTTCTGGTATCATTTCTTTATGTTTGCCTGAGGTTGCCAAGCTTTTGTAATGAATATATATTCTACTGGTAAACAAACCAAAAAAAGTTAACAGACAAAAAATGTTTCTATTAAGATAAATTAAAAAAACTTGAAAAATGATTTAAAAGAAATATCCATACAATATTAAACAACAATATAATACAATTATCATTTAATACTGCTGAGAAGATCAGTAATTAAGTACAATTTAGTGAAAATGGAATCTAGGGTAAGAATCAGAAAATTTGGCTCGGCACCTATGGCTCAACGGGCTAAGGTGCCAGCCACGTACACCTGAGCTGGCGGGTTCGAATCCAGCACGGACGCGCCAAACAACAATGACGGCAACAACCAAAAAATGGCCGGGCATTGTGGCAGGTGCCTGTGGTCCTAGCTACTTGGGAGGCGGAGGCAAGAGACTCGCTTGAGCCCAGGAATTGGAGGTTGCTGTGAGCTGTGATGTCACAGCACTCTATCCAGGGTGAAAGAATCAGAAAATTCCATCCTAGTGTAAGTAACTATATAACTTTAGTCAAGTCCTTCAATTGCTCTGGCTCTCCCCATTCTCTAACAAAATGGGGGTGGGGGGAGCGTGAATTCTCTAGATGATTTTAACTCACAAATCCACTGCTGTGATTCTGTAACTTATGAGTGAACAAAAATTAATTATTTACAGCTTTTGAAATACCAGCTTAAAAAGAAGAAAATTCCACTAAAAGACATAAGTTCTAGGCCATAATATGTAACACATAGATTATATAATCATAAATGTATAGAGAACATGGTATAAGAAAGTCTCAAATTTAGAGCAGGTTATACAGGTGGAATATTCCAAATCTGAAAATTCAAATTCTGAAATGCTCCCCAATCAGAAACTTTATGAACAACAATATGATGCTCAAAGGAAATGCACACTGGAGCATTTCAGATTTCAGATTTTTAGATCAGGAAAATCAATTGGTAAGTATATATAATACAAATATGACAAAATAAACAAAAATCTGAAATCTAAAATACTTCTGAATCCAAGCATTTCAGGGAAGGGGTACTTAACTTGCATTCCAACAGGAAAATTCCTATGTTTTCTCAACAATTTATTATAGTTGCGCATTTGAGAACAAATGAAATACATTTGTCCCTTGTAGAAATGGGAATTAGGTCCCTAAGCTAGTTTATAGCTTATAACTTAAAGCATATATGAATATATAGGAGATAATAATGCATTTTAATTTATATTTTCGAACATCATAAGGGGAAATGTACATTTAACATGTTTCAAGCACCATCGGGAAAAAAAAATCAGTTCAACATAAGTACTTGGTTAGTCAAGCCCATTTCTTATTACATTTGTATTTTCTCAGTGTTTTCCAACCAGATTCCTAAATACATTAGTCAAATACTTATTCAATGTGGCAAGAAAGGACTTTGTAGTACTTGTACCAGTTTGTACTTCTAGGTACCAAATCTATTTACTACCTTCAAGGACCGGTTATAAATACTACACAATGAAACTCTCGAAAACCAACTTTGAAAATTAAATAATAAATTCATTAATATAAAAATACTATCTGGACTCTCAAGCAATCTCTGTACAATGAAATGCAAACTAAACAGAATATGACAAAATAGTAAAGCTGTTTCTTAAATAGTATTTCAAAGAGTACAAAGAAATCAATTCAGTTTGGGATTCAAGACAATAAATTAATGAAACCGAG
The DNA here is from genome assembly GCA_963573935.1 of Arctocebus calabarensis. NCBI lineage: Eukaryota > Metazoa > Chordata > Mammalia > Primates > Lorisidae > Arctocebus > Arctocebus calabarensis. Next base: position 19,790 of record CAUYON010150069.1, read on the forward strand.
TCTTGCCGATAGTTATCCTTCCTCTTTAATGAGAAACAGATACACATCCAAGAGGAAGATAAACAGGCTGCAGGACGCAAACCGCAGCACTCAGCAAATACATCTGACAGGTACACTCTGAATCACTTCTACAGAGTTTGCATTTTCCACACATATTTCCCGTACAAATACAATGTGCAGTTTTAGACAATTTAAGCATAAATAACCATACTCAAAAAAGACCCCAGAAAATGCTAAGCTGTTAAGAAATAAATCTAAACCCTGTGGCTCAGCGAGTAGGGTGCTGACCCCCTATACCCAGCCCCGGCCGAACTGCATCAAAAATTAGCTGGGCGCTGTGGCAGGCACCTGTAGTCCCAGCTACTTGGGAGGCTGAGGCAAGAGAATCGCTTGAACCCAAGAGCTGGAGGTTGCTGTGAGTTGTGACTCCACAGCACTCTACCAAGTGCGATAGAGTGAGACTCTGTCCCCACAAAAAAAAAAAAAGTTTGCAAACATGAACTTAGTCCTGTAGTTTCCAAGTCACCTCTTTCTCCTCTATTCTGTATACTTCATATTCTCTTCAAGTGATACAGAGAAGGTGGCAACAATGTATAGCAGAAACTCTTGCTCCATCTTGGTAACAGGTAAAGGGCATGTTCCATTATTTGTTCCACTTAGCTGCTTACAATGTTCTATAGCTAATTTTCATTCAACATGTTAGTTAGCTATGATGAGCAAAGGAAACCGTTCTACCTGGAAAAAAGTCTTAGCTCCCCAATTAAAATAGAATGACCTTAGCTCAGCCCCTTCCCTTCCATAATGTTGTTTTTTTTTTGGAGACAGAGTCTCACTTTGTCCCTCTTGGTAGAGGGCTGTGGCGTCATAGCTCACAGCAACCTCAAACTCTTGGGCTTAAGCAAAATTCTTGCCTCAGCCTCCCAAGTAGCTCAAACTACAGGCACTCGCTACAATGCCTGGCTATTTGTTGTTGTTGTCGCAGTTGTCATCGTTTTTTGTTTTTGTTTTTTGAGACAGAGTCTTACTATGTCGCCCTGGATAGAGTGCCATGGCGTCACAGCTTATAGCAACCTTCAATTCTTGGGTTTAAGCAATTCTCATGCCTCAGCCTCCCAAGTAGCTGGGACTATAAGCGCCTTCCATAACATGCGGCTATTTTTTTGTTGTTGATGCAGTTGTCATTGTTGTTTAGCTGGGCTGGTTGGAACCTGCCAACCTCAATGTATGTGGTCAGCACCATAACCACTGTACTTCAGGCACCAAGCCCATACTCAGCTTCTTCCTCGAGAATCCCTTTCTGCTCCGACCCTTTCTGTGGTGGGTGCCATAACCACTGTGCAAACCACTGTTTGGCACACCCAGGCCAGTTAGTACCCACCAGCCCCAGTGTATGTGGCCAGCGCCCTAACTGCTGAGCTATACGCACTGAGCCCATACTCAGCTTCTTCCTCAAGATAGTCCCTTTCTGCTCCAACACACAATAAAGAAGGATAAACAGATAGATACTGACATTAAAATGAGTTGTTTGGGCTGGGTGCTATGGCTCACACCTGTAATCCTAGCACTCTGGGAGACCAAGTTTGAGACTAGCCTGAGCAAAAGTGACACCCCATCTCTACTAAAAATAGAAAAACTGAGGCAAGAGGATTGCTTGAGCCCAAGAGTTAGAGGTTGCTATGAACATGATGCCATGCTCTCTACCCAGGACAACAGTTTGAGACTCTGTTTCAAAAAAAAAAAAAAAAGGGCAGCACCTGTAGCTCAGTGGGTAACAGGCCAGCTACATACACAGAGCCTGGCAGGTTTGAACCCAGCCCAGGCCAGCTAAAAAAACAATGACACTGCAACAAAAAAAGTATCTGGGGCGGCGCCTGTGGCTCAGTGAGTAGGGCGCCAGCCCCATATACCGAGGGTGGCGAGTTCAAGCCTGGTCCAGGCTGAACTGCAAAACAAAAAAATAGCCGGGTGCGGGCGGCACCTGTGGCTCAAAGGAGTAGGGCGCCAGCCCCATATGCCAGAGGTGGCGGGTTCAAACCCAGCCCTGGCCAAACACTGCAAAAAATAATAATAATAATAAAATAGCCAGGCGTGGTGGA
>CAUYON010150075.1:0-11786 GCA_963573935.1 Arctocebus calabarensis
GGCGCCTGTAGTCCCAGCTACTAGGGAGGCTGAGGCAAGAGAATAGCTTAAGCCCAAGAGCTGGAGGTTGCTGTGAGCAGTGTGACGCCACGGCACTCTACCCAGGGCAATAAAGTGAGACTCTGTCTCTACAAAAAAAAAAAAAAAAAAAAATCATCCATTCCATTATTTCATGGCTCTGCTAGGAAGGTATTCATTAAAAATAAAACCATCAGGAAACTCCAAACAACAGCAACACAAAAAATGTGCCCTACCACTGACATATATACAGGGGGTTAACTTAAAAAGTCCAGGACTTTTTATACGAACTGCTATCAAGACAGGTATCCTATATTTTTCACTATATTTTCTGTGTACCTTTAAGCTATTATGCCAAGGTGATTAGAATATAATAGCAGTTATATTCTTTTATTTGGAAAAGAAAAATAGTAACAGAGCTGCATTCAAAAATCACCAAAGCTTAGGTTAAACAAATAGAACCCTAGTGTCAAGATGAAAAGAGCTGACAGCCCCAGCATACCCAAGTCACTACACCATATTAGGATACAATTTCCATTGTAATGGAATGTACAATATATTCTCCAATAAAGAACAATGGCAAATTAGCTGCCTTCCAAGGAATGGTCACTCCTGTTCTTTAGACACAGAGAGATGGCAAGGTAGACACTCAATTGAGGAAGTAAGTATATTTTCATTTGGTTAGTAGGTGAGAAAGGGATAAAGATACATAATTAATTTACTTATAAATTTCTCCTGAAGACCTTCTAGGCACCAGCACTGTGCAAGCCAAAGATTATTCGTCTTCATATTTGAAAGGCTTTTAATAGCTGAAAAATTAAAAGTAAAATATTATCAACAATCCACAGAATGGGAGAAAATATTTACAAATTATGTCTTATGAGACTTACAACTAGAATATATAAAGAAACCTTAAAATTCAATAAGAAATAAATGACCCAATTAAAAATGGGCAAAAGATCTAAAAGGACAGTTCTCAAAAAAAAAAAAATCTAGAAATTGCCAATGAACACATTAAAAAATGCTCAACATGGTCAGCCATTGAGGAAATGTAACTTGGATCCACAAAAAGTATCACTTCACACCCATTAGTACGGAGAGAGTTAAAAAGGTGGACAACAATAAGCCTTGGCGAGAATGTAGAGAAAAGGAACCCTCATACATTGCCAGCAGAAAATGAAAGCAGTGAAGCTTGTTTGGAAAAGTCTGACAGTTCAAAATGATAAATATAAACTTACCTAGTGACCCAGGAATTCCACTCCTATGCAAGTAAATCAAAAGAAATGAAGGCATATAGCCACACAAAATACTGTACACAGATATTCACAGTAGCATTATTCATTAATAACCCCAAGTGGAAACAACTATCTGTTCATAAACTGATGGATAAATAAAACATGGTATATCCACACAACAGAATATTATTAAGCCATAAAAGAATGAAGTGCCAGTACATGCTACCACATGGAGAAACCCTGAAAACATCATGCTAAGTGTAAGAAGCCAACACAAAGAGACCTTATATTGCATAATTCCATTTATATAAAATATCCAGAATAGGCAACACTATAGACTAGAGACAGAAAGCAAATTAGTATTGTCTAGGGTCAGGATGGGGGTTTGAAATGGGCATTTACTGCTAACAACTATAGGGTTTCTTTGGGGGGTGATGAAAATGCTCTAAAATTAGATTGTGGCAATGGTTTCACAGTTCTGAATATACAAAAACCACTAAACTGCACACTTTACATCAGTGAATTATGTAGTGTGTAGAGTCTACCTCAAAAAAGTTGCTAAAATATAGGACAAAAAAAAGTGACTCTACCATTTCAGTAAGAAACATCGACACTTAGAAGAATGAAAAAGTTAGATTTAGGGGCAAAAAGCTTGCCACTCGTTTAGATGTGGCCAATAGCCAGAAGGAGCTGCCTATCTAGCTAAGATTCTTCGTCACTGGGTTTAGGGAGAAGCTGAACGAGCTTCTGAACTAGCTTCCATAGATGGAATGCTGGCATAGAACATTCAGAGTGTTGATTATAAGGTCCAATACAACTTTAAAATGCTACTAGTCTATGGAATCGATAAATGTACAAAGAAAATAAACCTTGATATTTCAATTCAACACTTAATAAAAAACATGTAATTGTAACAGTAAGCAGTTTAAAATTAAAAAAGTAAAAGCCAGAATTCCATCACCCTATAAATTCTAAAGTTCATTTTAAATATATATATGAGGACCAGCTAAAAAATCATGAATACTGCTTTCTTAATTTTTGCTAATCTCTCTGTCTTTTGCTAAACAGCGAGCTGCCTTCAGCCTTCCTGATAAATGTATTTGAGTTTATGTTCTCTGACCACTGGGGATTGTATACATCCTATGTATCAATAATGGGGTTATAATAATAACAACAGGCTCACCGCGAAGTCCTGAAAAGTCTTTCCAGGCAAGGTCAAAGTAATTGGTCTTTGTAAAAAACCAATAGTGTAAGGATAATGTTGTGTACCAGCAATCCATGGGTATGCTAATGGTATAAATGAATCAGTATTTTTTCAGGATAGTCACTACTTGTGAGGAGCCAGATTTCCTGTAGACTTAGTATAATTTAAATTAGGTTTTACTAGGTCTATGTGGCTGTCAATTTTTATTAGAAGTAGGGAAAAAAACAAAGTCATTGTTCCAACAATAGAAAACATCATTATTGTCTTTCTATCTACAATTCCTAACATGATAACTGACTAAAATAAAATATAAAAAGAAATAAGCTTTATAAATATCACAACAGTGTAAAGAAGAATTTTAGGACAATGATTAGAGGAGTGTTACTACTTTCCATTTGACAGACAAGTACTAACTGACAACTGATATGCAAGGAATTGCACCTGAGCCTGGAGAATCACACTTTTTGTCCTCCAGGAGTTTACATCATACACTTAAAAAATAAAAAATAAAAAAAAGTATGTTACTATAGTACATAGAAGATAAATTAGAGTTAAGTTTTATGAAATGGTGAATCATTAGGAATTCAGAGCAGGTCACTTTTAGAAGGTGTTGTGAACAGTGCCTTGAGGCACAGCACACGAATTTCAATTTCAATCACTAAAAGATAGTTGTCAGGAAGCTTCAGAGGCAGACTTTGTAACAGAGAAATGAGTGCAAGTTTTTTATTTGGGAAATGCAGGGAGTACAAAAAGGTGACAAAGTGACACAAGAGGGAAAGGCATCAAGAATGGTGCTTCCCAATGGGCCTGTCCCCTAAAGGACAGGGGTGCACACTCCTGATGGGAAATGCTGGAAATAGTGCAGGAAACCTACCTCAAAACCATCCCATCTCAGGAAAGACAGAGACTAACACAAGAGTCAGTGGTGGAGGGTGTCTCCTGGAGAATGTGAATTCTCAGTCATTTCTAGCCTACATGCAGGTGGGCAGAGTCCAAAGTCCTAGGGGAAAAATTCCCAAGCACATGGAAAGACGCAGAGCACATGAAGGGCAGTGACAGGAACTGAGAGCGGTGGGGTAATTCTGTGACATATTGCCCATTCTGAACATACTGCCCAGTCTCTTGTCATGGGGACAGGAATCCTATACTCATCCTACATACACACCAATGTATGTGAAGTCCTTTTTACCATAGCTTACCAACAGAATCCACCAAGATTCTGAATTTCTGCCTCTTTCTTAGATAAATAGCATCTAGGGACAAGTACCATTTTAATTTGCATTTCTCTTATCATAAAATACATCTTCACTTAGGTCTAAGAGATATTTCAATAATCCTTTACACGAATTCTCTGTATCTTTTACCTCTTTTTCCTTATCTTCTTTTTTCTTTCATTTTTAAGAATTCTTTAATATTAGATAGATAATACCTTTTATGTGGTATGTTGTAATTTTTCCCCAGTGTATAATTTGTTTTTTAATTTTTCTTATGATAGCTTTTTCATGTAACATTTTTAAAGTGTTTATGCTTTTAAATAACTTTTTATTTATCAATAAACTTATAAATCTTTTATTCCATCTGGACGTTGAACATAGAAAAGACTTTCCTTCACCCAGATTATAAGTGACTATAATCATGTTTTCTTCTAGTACTTACCTATCTTCATTTTTTCCTTGACTTTTTTTTTCTTTTTTGTTCTTTTTTTCTTCAGTTAGATCTATGGCCCATTTGGAGTTTATGGTGGCATATGGAATGATGTATGAATCCTATTTCATATTGACCAAGTGATTATCCAATCATCCCAATACAACTTACTAAAAATCTGTTTCTCCCAATGAAAGGAGAGCAGATGTAAAGCCAGCAGAAGATGTACAGGAATGTGAAATGTGTATGTCTAAGTGAAGGAAGCCAACCTGAAAATCATACATGCGGTATGATTCCAAAAATATGACATGCAAGGAAAGCCAGAACTACGGAGACATCAGAAAGATCAGTGGTTTCTACAGATCGGAGTGACCAAAAGATGAATGGGTATAGCATAGAGGAGTTTGAGAGCAGTGAAATTATGATTCTGTATGATATTATAATGGCAGATACATGACATTATACTCTTCTAATGTAAACTATAGTTTCAGTTAATAGTAACCTATGAGTAGGGCCCCATCATTTGTAACAAATGTACAACACAAATGTAAGATTTTAAAAATAGGTGAAATTGGTAAAATATGGGAATTCTCGGTACTTTTCATTTACTTTTTTGTATAAACCTAAAACTATTCAAGAAATAATTCCCAGACAAAATAATGTGATACTGGCATAAACACAGACACATAGAACAACGCAAGAGAATAGAGAGCCCAGAAATAACCCTCCACGTCCACATATGAATGAATGACTGAATTCTGACACAGGGTCAAAGACATTCAATAGTAAAAGGAAAGTCTCCTTCTGAGCCTCAGAGTCAAAGCACTCTATAATATCTTATTTGACAACGTAAACGTTACTTTCTTGGCATTATTATTACTAATATTGCTTAATATTTCGATGTAGTAATCATCTGTTTTCTTTTCAGAATGTATTTATCTTCATTCATTCTTTACGTGGTTTTAGTTTCTAGTCCTTATCTTAAACATTGTTATTGTATTAAATTTTAAGCCTTTAAATTCTGTGAAGGCAAAAGGTGGAAACCTAATTAACACATGTATATATATGTAAGAATTAAAAAAAATTTTGAATTAAAAAAATAAAAGAAAGGAAACTCTTTCCAACAAATGGTATTGGATATGCAAAAGAATAAAGTTGGATACCTACCTCACACCATATACAAAAATTAACTCAAATGAATCAAAACCCTAAATGAAACAATACTCTGAAAGAAACTTACAAAACATTGGATTTAGCAATGATTTCTTAGATATGACCTAGAAAGCACAGAAACAAAAAATATGTATAAATAAAATGGATTACACCAAAATATAAAACTTCTATCAAAGAACACAATAAACAGAGCAAAAGGGCAACTTTTAGAATGAGACAAAATAATTATAAATCATGTGTCTAAAGAGGATTTAATATACAGAATATAATAAGAACTCTTAAAATTCAACAACAAAAATACCAATTATGAAATATCCAAAGGACTTAAATAGACATTTCTCCAAAGGAGATATACAAATGGCCATTAATTACATAAAACTAGGGCACCCTGTGTGGCTCAAGGGAGTAGGGCACCGGTCCCATATGCTGGAGGTGGCGCATTCAAACCCAGACCTGGCCAAAAACTACCAAAAAAAAAAAAAAAAAAAAAGAAAGAAAGAAAGAACATAAAACTATGCCAAACATCATTAAACACTAGAGAAAAATCAAAACCATAATAAGATACTACACCTCATGCCCACTAAGATAGCTATTATCAAAAACACAGAAAATAAGTGTTGATGATTATGTGTAGAAAATGGAACCCCGTACATTGTAGTCGAAAATATAAAATGGTATATCTTCTATTTTTTTTTTTTTTTTTTTAGGAACAATATGGCAGGTACTAAAAACAATTCCAAATAGAATTATCATATGATCCATGAACTCCACTTCTGAGTGGAGTATATATCCCACAAAATTGAAAGCTGGTTCTCAATGAGATCTTTATGTACTCATACTCATTAGTCATAAAAGCCAAAAAGTGCAAGCAACCCAAGTTCCCACTGATAGATACACAAACAAAATATGTTATTATACATTTAATGGAACATTATTCAAGGAAAGACATTCTGACATATGCTATAGATATGAACTACACATTTGTTCAGATCTACTTCTGGGCCCTTTAGGAAAGGGATATAGAGTTTTCCTTACTCTTTTCTTAAAAAACAGGATTTTGCTATGTTGTCCAGGCTGCACTCAAACTCCTAGGCTCAAGTGATCCTCCTGCCTCAGCCTCCCAAGCAGCTGGGACTCCAGACAGGCACCACAATCCCTAGCTTCTAGTATTTGTATGTTAATTTTATATCCTGACATCTGACTGAAACCTTCTATTGTTAGTTTTGTCAATGTTTTGGATTTTCTAGGTATCATCTCAAAGACATAGTTTCACATCCTTGTGTGTAATTCTTAAGTCTCTATTTTTTGCCTGGTCTGACTTCATTGGGTATTATCACCAATTTAAAATTAATTAGCAACAAATATAGTGTGATCCTTGCTGTCTCTGGGGGCTTAGTAAGAATGCCTCTTTTATTTCGCTATTATGTAATATGCTGATCTTATTTTTGTAATCTAAATATTTTACCTAAGGTTAAAGAACTGTTCACTAATTACTATTTTATTGTGTGTTTTTGAAAAAAAACAGGAATGGGTGTTGAAATTTTGTCAAAGTTCTTTTTAGAATCTATAAAAATAATTACAATAAATGCCCTAACCATAATCCCATGAATTCCATGAAGGCAGAGAACTTAGGGGAATTTTTCAACATTCCTAAAAAAGTTTAGTAACATTTTTGATTAATGGTAAAATGAACAATTATAAAATCCTAATATTTCCATATAAAATATTGTTTTCTATTATTCATAATATACAATGGATCGTTATAATTCATACTTACTCATCTGATAAGTGGACTTAAGAAATAAAGAAAAATTAGCTGTGAAGACTAGACTCCACTTGTACGATATAAGCTTTAAAGCATTTGATGAAAAAATTCCAACTCTGTACTAAGGAGCTTGTTTCTTTTCTCTTGCTGGAGGTCAAAAGCAGCAACAGAGAGCTAATCTAAGCCTATTTTAAATAATCTACACCAGTTTCAACATTCATTATGCTCTCATTGTAAAAATGTTCAGGTGAAAAGCTCAGGGCACACAACAGCAAGTGAAGGCTTTAATTCAGCAGCAGAAGGGGCCACCACGAGCCAATTTTATAAAAAGCCTTTTTAACAAAGGATGTTATTCTTTTAAAGTAGTCATCTATAGAAAATTACACAGAAAGAGCTTGATTATAGTTTTCAACCTTTTTAGAAAAGGATAATTTAATATGAAGTTAAAAGCTGATTCATTTTTGCGAGGGATTTACTAGCTGTCAATTATACTCCTTATGAATCGTCCACTGTGTTGATGTATAGTTAAACACCAACTGGAAAACATTATTTGGTTACAATTAAGGCTCTTAATTTGGTATCATAAAAGCTGGATATGCTACCAAAGATACATATTCCTGAACCCCTGCTTAATTTATGGTTCTAACATCTAGATATTCATTTCTAAAAGCCAATTCAAGAACTGAATAAAGAAGTCTGGTGTAATCAAAAACACTTTTAAATAGCATATTCTGCAATATTCTGGTGCTGAAAGTAATTCTTGGTAGAATATTAGAAAGAGTGAATAAATAGGATGTCAACTTTTGGGATCATTGAGTCTGGACACAGAAATAGAATAGTGTAGTAGCTAGGGCTTTGAACATCACCTACCAATAAATCACCTCTTCCATAATGGAGAAAAAATTGAACTCCATAAGGTTAAGTGCTTTTTAAAGCCACACATCCAGTTACTAGCAAGACTAGAACTAGTTTCAGGCTTCCCAATCATGTATTAATGCCACTTTATCTGCCTCTCCCCCTAAACCAGGGAGAACAAAGAATATGGACACATCTTACAAATAATTACATAGCATATTTTTAGATAGCTGGCACTGTATGTCAATTTATATTTTGCTTTAAGATTCAGAGGTAAAGTTCCCTTAACTCATTTACAAAGAGCTTGCATGTGATTAATACCTTTCTTCCCTTCATGATTTTGACTTTTATAATATAAGTTAAAAGGGTAGAGCCTCAAGTAATTAATAATGCTTAATATGTATTTTCCTATAAAGAGATTCCTAAAAGTTCTCTTATACATGAGGTATGTTTCTAAAGCTAATCCATAATTACCTCCACAGGAATTCAGGCACTAAATATCAATGCTCTAAAAGTTAAGCCTTAAAAGTCAAGTTTTGTATTTGTTCCATTTCCACACCCTACCTCCCAACCCCACAATTGAGCAGTTTTATGTAATTCACTTCAAACAAATTTCCTTTCCTAGTAAGGTTAAAAAGCCAAAAGGCTAACAATTCATATTTATTTTTCATGCTATTTTGTCTTAAATCATAACTCAAATCATAATACTCTCAAAATTCTCAATACATACTGTATTTATTTTTAGGTTAATTCCTCATTACATAGGTAGAAACAATTTTCCTTTTTTATTGATAAGAAAAGGAACAGTCTGCTCCATCCCAGAATCTTGGCCTCCAATTCCTTTTAAATTGTTTTCTATTTGAACAAGGCACCTCTTCTAAACTATTTTAAAATCTCAGTGAGAAATTCAAAAACTGTTCCCCTCCCAAAAAAACCACAATTGTCTCTTTCTTGATATCTCTCATACCTGTATGACCCCTGTACGTCATTCTCAGATAATCTGGACCCAATGCAATGTTACTTGGCTATCTACAAAGAAAAACGCATTTAAAGGGTTTATAAGAGTAGAGAATGACAGGAAAACTATTGGTAAAGATAACATGATTAAGATTCACTATATAATCAATACTGTATTCTTTTATCATTTGAGTTATTAAAGAAACTTTAAGAAAACAGTGAAAACTAGCAGAACTGAAAATGCAGAAATAATTTCATCTTAGAGCTGGGCACATTATAAGTGCTGCTGACAAGCACCTATAATGCCATGTACTCAGCAGGCTGAGTAAGGAGGATCACTTGAGTACAGGAGTAGAGACCAGCCTGGCAACATAGCAAGACCCCATCACTAAAAAACAGATCAGGGAAAGCAGGGAAAGAAATAACTTTATTTTTAATCTTTAAAATCACTGGGAAAAAAAAAAAAAAAAAAAAAAAACTATGAACCAGACACAGCTGATTGGATTCTGTCAATCATAAACACTATAATACAAAGCCTCTGCATGTGTCAAGTACTGCATTGTAATGCTTATAGTGGCTTCTCTGTATGTCCCCAACATGTATTTCTTCTTTTTAATATTGGGATAATCTAATACTGGGAAAATAATAAAATAGAGACAATGAAGAAAAATATTTTATCACCACACAGTTTTAACACCCTATTATAAACACTTTTATAACTTTGCAATACTGAGATAGGTAGGTAGATAGATGATGGGGCTATCGAATCACAGAGATATTGATATATTTTCAAATATTTTTAGTATAAATGATTATTTGCTTTTATAAAAACAGGTCATGCTATTCACAATTTATATTTATTTTTATTTTAGCATATTAATTTCATTCACCATGTTTTTCTTATTAAATAGCATGTTACTAAAATGTTTCCAGTGATTACACAGTGTTTGTAGAGATTTAATAATTTATTTCACTGAACACTTCATGTTGGACATTTATTTTATTTTCATCTTTGCGCTCTTCAAATATTAGAATGAACTACTTAGTAGCTAAATACTTAAACATTATTTCCTAGACTGTATTATGTAATTGAAACTGCATGATCAATGACTTTGTATAATTGTAAAGCCTTTGAAAAAAATGTGGTAATGTAAACCTACCAGCTAAGTGTGAGGTTTTTATATTTCCTGAGATTCTTGTCAACATGAATGTCTACTGTGTTTTTCAATCTCTCTCAATGTGATGGACTGAAATAAATAATTATTACTCAAATATGTATGTCTATACATTTACACAGATTATATAAAATTATATGTGTTTATATTATCATTAAGAGTTGAGTATTTGTGTTCATAGCTTATCTTGACATGTCTCTTAAAAATCATCCCATATTTCTGTTCATGTCTAAAGATGTATTAATTATACCCTTAATCCTGAATGGTAATTTAGTTTGATATAACATTCTAGGTTAACACTTATTTTCTCTTAATACTTTAAATTTCAATGTCTTTTGTCACCTAATGTTACTGATGTAAAGGCTGAAGTCAATCCACCATTTTTTGATACATATTCTTCCTATTTTTTTTGAAAGCTCTTAATATTCTCCTTCCTTCTTGGCTATGCTTTATACATTTTTACCATGAGCTTATCTTCTCTAGAAAGTATCATCTTTGGGGGGCCTAGGAGGCTTTCTTTTGGAATAATTTCTTGGTTGCTTCTACCTCTACCCAATGAGGTTATAGAATAATTAACCAGATTTTATGTTGGTTTCTCAGTCCAGGGCTTTCCTAGAATAATTAGGGAATGCTAATTGTGCTAATGCTTCCCAAATGGACGCATGGCACAGTCTAGCAGAGCTGCTGCCTAGGACTCCAGCTTCTATGTCTCATCCTTCAGCCAGTAGGTAGAACTTTGCCAACCAAATAATCCTTTTGGGGCTGTTGAATTTATGCCAGGTGCCTAACTCCTGCTGATACTGACTCCACAAGGCATTGCAAACCTCACCACACAAAGAGTTTATCTGGTCCAGTTACCTGATCACCTATGCAGACTCAGTCCCCCTCACCACTGAGCATCTTTATTCTACTCTTAGTACCTAGAGATTTTCTTTCCTTACCTTTGACCTCAGATATATATTTATATTTACAAAATGTATGTTTTATCTTCATGTTGGAATGGAAAAATATGAAAAATGAGTTGCATGCCAATTCACTCAAATAGCATATTCGCTAATTCATTCATTTTTTAGAGAAAAGGATGCTTTTTTTTCAGTATACGGTGCTGGGTCTATTGGATAGCCCCATGGAAGTAAAGCAGCCAGCCCCTATGCTAGTGATTCGCAGAAATCAATTCCAAACGTAAATATGAACAGCAGAGCAAAATGCTTATAGAAAAAAAATAAAAGAATACGCTGGTAATGCTGGCACAGTCAAAACAATCTTAAACAGGTCGCAGAGAATGTTAACTACTAAAGGAACAACTATTACACGCTAGTAAAATAGGTTTTGTTTATCCAAAGTATCATTAAGAAAGAAAGAACGCAACCCAGCAGGTGGAAAAATACATTTGCAAAGAACATATTTGAAAACTTTTTTCTAGAACACAGTACGACAGAACTACCACAATAAGGACTTTAAAAGACAGTAAACCTGATGAAAAGATGCAAACGAGGCTTGACTAGACCCTTCACAGGAAGAGATCCAAATGGCCGATAATGTAAGAAAAGGTGCTGCACTTCCAACACCCATCAGGGAATTGCAAACCAGCACCACACCGTTTGATTGTGGTATTGAAGTTAAATTTTTTTTTTTTTTTATTGTTGGGGATTCATTGAGGGTACAAGAAACCATGTTACACTGGTTGCATTTGTTAGGAAAAGACCCTCTTACAATCGTGTTTTGCCCCCAAAAGGTGTGGCACACACCAAGACCCCAAG
>CAUYON010150081.1:0-27829 GCA_963573935.1 Arctocebus calabarensis
ATTTTTATTTTACTTCAAGACTTTCCTTGTGCAATAAATCTGCTTATGGACTCTCGGTATGCCTGCATAGCTATTAGAAAGATATAAACAGCAACCATCACTTCCAATGATGAAATTTCTTCTCTCTTTCGATCTATTCAGGCACTTATAAGTCATCGTACTCACCCTATCAACATAACTCACATCAGAGCACACACCATATGACCTCATTGAATGCAAAGATAGATCGGACCCGTATTGGCACAGTTCAAAAAAATGAAATATATGCTATTTTTATTTTACGTCAAGAATTTCCTGGTGCAATAAATGTGGTTACGAACTCTCAGTATGTCTGCATAGCTATTAGAAAGATAGAAACAGCAACCATCACTTCCACTGATGAGATTTCTTCTGTCTTTTGATCTATTCAGGCACTTATAAGGCATCGTACTCACCCTATCTACATAACTCACATCACCGAGTCCAAAGACCTCATTGAATGCAAAGACAGATCGGGCCCTTATTGGCGCTGTTAAAAAGCTTCTACCTTTCACAATTACACACACGCTAATGCAAAAATGCTCCGTAAAAAAATGTCAACTTATAAGAACTCAATCTCAGCAGATTCTTTCTAACTGCCCTTCTTATTCAAAGATACACTTACCTCCCTTTCCAGAGGGAACCAACCCTAGAGGAGAAACAGCAAATCAGAGATGGAAGACGGATGTGACCCTTGTCTCATCCTTTGGTAGACTGAAACAGGTTCCTCATTCCCTAGATACTTTCTCTCATTTCTCTTGAGCTACTGCCTTACCAGGAGAAAGGCCTCACCATGTCATTCAGCATTTGGTAGAGTGCGTTAATATTATGGCTCTCCCTAAATCTGTTAAAACTGATAATGCACCTTCTTATTCTGCTCACAAATTGAATACCTTCCTATCTTTTTGGAATATTCAGTTATCTCATGGTATTCCTTACAATTCTCAAGGACAAGCCATTATTGAGCGACATCATAAAACATTGAAAGATATGTTAGATAAACAGGGAGAGAGGAGATCCTCCCTTTGAATAATAGTCCGAAGTACATACTCACTAGAGCTCTTTTCACTCCCAATTTTCTGAATCTCAGCAATGATGGAAAGACAGCTGCAGAACGCCATTGGGCATTCTCATTCATCCACCATCGTCTCCAATACAACAACCAATTTTTAATAGAAAACCTGACACATGAGAGTGGAAGCCTGGTTATGTACTGCACTGGGGTCGAGGTTTTGCCCACATTACTACAGAACACCAAGAGAAGCAGTGGCTACCAGCCCGCTGGATTAAGCCTCCACAAGAGCAGGAAACCTTGCCAGCACTTTAACAAATTTGTTTTCACTAGCTTTTCTTTCTTTCACAGGATCTTTAATTTTGGAGCCTAGGTAATTTCATAATAGAGAAACCCTGGATCAATCTCCGCTGTGGGAACTTGAGCTGCCTCTCCCATATCAGCGTCCATCAGCGGGAAGCCGCTAAGAGCGGTCAGCGTCCTATTTCCCTAAGAGGTAGTTGGAGCTTCTGTGCAGAGTGGGAAGATTGATACAGGATTTCGTTATCTGGGGCTGAATAACAAGCCCAGGTAGGCTTAGTGTGCATCTTCTAAACCTTTGAAAGTTATGACTACAAAGATCACGAACAGCAGACTTGGAGGCAAAGGTCTTACTGGTATCGGCCAAGGTAAGAGAATTTCACTTGTTGGATTTATATGTTCCAGTTAGGCACCTAATCTTTACTTAAGTTATACTGCTTTTTGGAATGGGTCTGAGTTCGGTACAGCCCTTTCCCCACCTAACATAACTTTGGGTGGTGATTAATACTTCCCACGGAAGCGTCATGAGCCCTATGGGTCAGCCCGTAGCACGTAGCTGGGTGGTGATTAGCACAAAGGGACAAGCTTTCCCCTGTGCCTAGTTTGGCTAAAATAGTTTCCCTTACACCCGGATAAGTTCCCTTGGTGCAACTTTGTTATACTTATCTGCTCTTTTGTTTCTTTTACTTAGCAGGAACGACAGATTCTCTCCCTTGCCTATCCAGAAATGTGCTTCTTACACTAGAGGGGGGATATGTAGAGGACGCCAAGAGCCACACGACCTCTGAGCAAGATGATTTGCAGCTGGGGGACCGGCCCTGGCCAATTCGCTCACAGGTGCTCCTTGCGGAGAGAGAACCCAGCCCCTGGCGATCCCTGGGCACGTAGTCATTGTCTAATACTCCCCTCACCTGTCTTGGGCTGTCTCAATAAAAGGCTGCTGTGGAGGTTGCTCCGGCTACCCTGCAATCAAGGTTAGTCCGCCTCCTACAAGCTTGTACTTCTAATCCGCGTCTCCCCTGGTTCCTTTCTGCTGCGATCGAGACCAGGGGCATAGGGGCAATGGCAGTATTTCTCGTATATATGTAGTATAATACTGATTGCTGAGCTTTTGTAATTATAACCCCTTGCAAAATACAAAGACCATAATTATCATAAACAACTTAAACATTTTAAACTAAATCATGATTTTTAAACAAAACATATAGATTTATAGGAATTCATTATAATTATTTGTCATAGTATTAGACTAAGATGTCTTTAAAGAGTAGATTATTTTTTTTTAATAATAAAAGTGGAATACTTAGATTCATAGTTAGATTTTACAATTATATTTTATTGGCAATTTCTTTTAAAAAGTATTGGAAATCTATAGGACTTTTCCCATGAATTAACCTTTTAGGGAAGGCTTTCAAATGAATAAATTTACCTGGTACTCCACAATTTATTTTACATCATTTTTCATATGTTTTCCAAGACTAAAATCACTCAAATAGCAAGTTATTTGGTATAAAATGTTAGAAAAATGATTGATCAAAAGAACATGTTATTTATATTTGATAAATATAAACTCAATATTGTGGCTCATTCTTCAGGGAATTAATTGTGTATCATCAGTCAGGATGGTTCTAAATATAATTCCTCTCTGCATATAAAGTAAAAAACTGAAATATTCTATGAAGGCTGAGAACAGAAGGCAAGTGTTTCAGAGCATATAAACAGGAACAATTAGAATTTAGAGAAACAAATTTTGGAGATTGGATTAGAAGCATTTCATAAACAAAAGACCACATTTAATGGGAAATTTACAAAGGAAACAAATCCTACATTTTGCTCTCTGCACTTTTTTTTACATTTTTATAGCAATAAACATGACCATGTTAAAAGTTTCTAAGAAAATGACTAAATCCAACATTTGTCCAAAAATGTATCCTAATAACTAAAACACAAACCAAATTTATTAACAAATGTGGACTATTTTTTGTAACATTCTGCTTTATTTATTTATTTACTATTTTATAAAATCTCCTTTAAGCCTGATCTTCAAAGCAAGGCTTTTGCCCTCCAGTCTGTAATTGTTCAGTAATTTTCCCCACTGTTATACCAGGTGATGCCAAGATCAGTGCTAATTGTGGGAAATAAAATAATAGAAGAGAAACAGATTCTACCCTAAGAACTCCAAACATCTGCAGAATTATTATTGAGACTTATCTAGTGATCCATCAAGATAATCTCAAAGTGCTCCCAATAATACTACTAATCCATTCTGATTTACTCTTATAGAGAATGACTTGTAAGAAAAAGAATGTAATATAAAATGTTTTCATAACTCTAAAGTACATAAAATCATACATTTAATTGTAATTTTGGATCTAATCAAATAATGTTAAATACTTGAAAGTTTATACCCCTTTTTTTCATATGATTTCTTTACACTCTTGCCTTTCACTTAGTTTAAATTTCAAATTTTTTCATGGTTCTGTGGATAAATATGCTTCCATGTATATCTCTATGTATGTGTATATATCTGTATATATGCATATTCATGTATGTATGTATTTTTATGTTTCTCTATGTGATCTAGCTCTATGACAAAATAATTATTCATGTCCTTTCTGAAATATACCTATTTGAATTATGTTATTTACTATGATTCCAGTAAATGTTAGAATTTTAGATAAAATACTAAACATGGATTGATGCATTTATTTTGCTGTGAAATGCATAGCACTGTCTATCAAATTATGTGTAATTGCTTGTACTTATTGTTTTTTTAAATGATTATTAGGTCATTTAATATAGAGAAATTCAACAGAAAAGATTAAAACATATAGTTACCATGTAAACAATTCAAACTTTTAAAATAGCAATGATGTAAGAAAAGAAATTGGTTATGTCATGAGAGATTAAAAATATTGACCTGATTAATAATAATTTTATAATATTATGATTTTAATTTAGGGATACACTGCTTAGTTACAAATTTGATTATAAAATATTTTATTATTGTAATGAAATTTGGCCAAGTACAGTCTGTGTTTCTTAGTACTTTAAAAATATCTGTTAATTTGGTCAGGTGTGGTGGCTCACTCCTATAATTCTAATACTCTGGGAGGCAGAAGCAGGTGGATTACTTAAGCTCACAAGTTCAAGACCAGCCTGAACAAAGGTGAGACCCCATCTCTACTAAAAATAGAAAAAAAGGAGGCAAGAGGATCACTTGAACCTGAGTGGGAGGTTGCTGAGAGCCAGCAGTTCTCAACCCGGGGGTCGCAACCCACAGGAACTGTATTAAAGGGCCACAGCATTAGAAAGGTCAAGAACCACTGCCAGTGTGAGCTAAGAGGCCAAAGTACTCTACCCAGGGCAACAGCTTGAGACTCTGTCTCAAAAACAAACAAACAAAAAACCAATTCTGTTAATTATTTTTTAAAAATAAATAGATCCAATTAGATACAATTATGTCCATTAAACTCTAACATATAAGCAGAAAATTGCGAACATTGAATAATTCTCAGAAAAAAATCATTTAAAAAGCTTAATCAGATACAATACACAAAGACATCTTTGAAGTGCTCCTTTTTCCCTGAGTTTATTTATTAAATACAAAAAAGGCATATTTTAACAATGGATAACAGATTAATAAAACATTTACATTTTCTCAAATACTAATCCTAGGAACACTGTAATGATAAAATGTGAATTACAGATTATTTTTGTCTTCTTCAATCCTGCACTAACCACATTGTCTAAAGTTAGAATATTATTGATAAGAAGATTAAAAATGCATAATTTGGTTTTAAGTTGACAAGATTAAGTGTCATGTTTATTTAAATAATGAATAGAATGCATTAATTACCCAGTGCAAGCCTTGGTCTGCTTTTCAAGTCAAGAATGTGTTTGCCTGTTTGTAGGATGACAATTGGCTTTTACCTCTTTAGACAGTTACTAAAGCAAGTAGAGTGAATGAATTAACAAAGCCCAGATAGTACGACATGTTACAAAGTCTACACATCAATCCTTCTAAAATAGACCTCATTTATCTGAAAAAGGAATCAAGAGAATCGAAAATGTCGGTATTAAAAATGTTTACGCTAATAATAGAATGCACATGCTCAGAGTTGGCAGCAGCTTGTTGAAAGAAAATCATGTGAAATAGAAAACATCTCTATGATTACGTAAGGTATTATGTTCTATAAGAACATTCATGAGATAATGCCCATTCAGATTTTTTAAAAAATCTTAAACACATATTTTATTTCCTACCAAATGCAGGGTAGAAAATGAGTGTAACATTGACTCTCCCTTCTACTTGGGGACATTTCTTTAACTAATGCCTCAAGAAATGTAACCAGCCCTGTAAATGACAGCCAACTGCTTCAAAATAGTATAGCGTATGTCAGTTTTCTTATGTGAACATTAGATTCTCTAATCATGAGATTTTAAACTTGTGTCTTTGTGTGCATGTGGCTTCATAATAATTTTTTTAAAGTACTCTCCTAGACTCAAAATACTTTCTGAACATTTCATTTTATTCTTCTCCCTAAATCATCCTACTGTACTATAATGAGACCAGTTTCCTGAGCCTTTCTCCAGAGTACTGATCCCAGAATTGTTTATTTAGAAATCATAATAGAAGACTATTTTTTGAGGGATAAAACTTCAGATTTCATGTGTGGTGTTCCTAATGTTGATGTTCTACCATTTCTTTACCAAGAAGAAATGACACCCCTAATTTACCCTGGTTCTTATCAACCAGTCCAATCATTAAGGAAAAATTTTAAACCCAACACTGACAAAGCAAACTGTTGGCTTAACAGATTAAGGTGTTCACTTGACCTCTAGCATTTTGAGTTATTGGAAAATCTATTAAAATTCCTTTGGCATAAACATGATTGCACAGATGAGTGTAACAAGATACAATGTTGTTTTCATGATGCTTTTTCATATTTGAAGCCCAAAGTTCACTACAAGATACTGCTGATAAGAACATTCATGAGATAATGCCCATTCAGATTAGAAGAAAGCCGGGTTACCACTTGTCGTCAATCATTGTTAATATTTGTGTAAAAGAAAATTTTAGGAATAATCTGCAATGTGTTTTGTAAACACTGAAGTTTCACATTTTCAAATTAATCCATGTGTGTCTTTAATAATGTAAGATCAAAACTCTATTCCCTCTGTTCTTCCTCTCTCAAAAAAGACTTCCTCATAGCTATTTTCCTCACCAAATCTGTTCATTTTTGTCAATTTTCAGAAAGTAGATGGTAATTCTATTGTGACCACATCAACACTGTTCATTTAAAAATCCTTAGGGGATATTTTTAAAGTCAAATTGTTATAATGGAGTGACAAAGGAAATGGGGGAACATAACAGCAGGGGACAGACATTGATATTAAGCTCAATGAGCCATGCTGAGTTCAGATTAGTGGAAATATGAAAACTTTCAAACAAGTAAAATTCTTTTGAGTTTATTCAGTGATTCCTTGCCTATCTAAACTCTCTAATATTCCTAAGGATTTATTTCTTTGTTTTGTTAATCTTAATTGTGATGCAAGGTGTTGTTTTATAAACTGAGAATTTTTGTTAAACAGCATGTTATTCAGGTTAGAGCATTATTATACTTAACGGTTATGAATTTTGATTCTCAATTTATTTTTTTTATAATAGATTTTTATGGAAATTTCTTCTATTTTGTTTTCCTTTTGCAATGTGTCATTTTTGTGGATTAACAGTAATCTATGCAGATGGGGTGAAGATTGAAGGAAGTTTACTGGCTTTCTTAGTTCAAGCCCAATTCCATAACTATTCATAAAGTAATTTTTTGAGATAGTGATTTTTTTCAGGGAAAAGGGGCTTGGGGTGATACATCTTCTGATTTTGTAAATTGTTTTTCTTTGTGCAAAATCATTGTTCTCAATGACTTCTTCCCTTTACCACCAAGTCTGTGTGCCCTGGACCCTTTAAATCACACATTTTTTCACATAACCTGGCAAATAAACTACTGCTGATATTAGTAATATGGCAGATAAACTACTATCTGCTAAGAATTTTAATAATAATATTAATATATAGTAAATGTAATTGGAGGTGAATGAATCGGGCACTGTGCTCCTGCTGAGAGCTAACATGTAATTCACAGGGGTCTTAGACTAAGTCAATAAATGAAAACTAGGAACTAACCCCAGCAGACGGAGAGTTGACAAGAAAAGGTGACATTGCAAAGGGAGGGAAGAAGCGCCAGAGGCAGAAGTAAGAAAGGTTCCCTGATAGATTCAGGGAATTGTTCTGGCCTGCTTTGGGGGCAGTGCATGTACCATTAGGACAATCATAGTACTTTTATTTTGCTTTATAACACATGTGGATCATTTCCTACATCTCCTTGGAATAAATAGAAATCCTTACCCTGTTACCTAATTTCATTTAGTAAATGGGACTTTAATAACAAGATGAAGCTTTTGTTAGAGGATAAGACACACAGCTTTAACCATTAGTTGATATTGGCCTGAAAGCAACCCCCCTTCAAAGATTAATTCCAGTTATTTTGAGGTATGTCATCAGCCCTTTGTACTCTACCTTCCCTAGGCAATTTTCCTTCAGAAAATTCATTGTCATTGCCTGAAACCATCTTCAGTGGAGCCTTTTTGGCAACCCCATAAATTTCCCCTTATCAGTTTTGATGCCAATATAGGTTATCAGTTTGTTCCTTCTCCAATAACAAAAAAGTGCAGACATTTTGCAAAACGATGGCCTTAATTAGTCATGGATAATGTTTTAACAATATAATTCTGGAAGAACAAATCCCTCTTAGAGTATCTTTATTTTTTTAAGATTAAAATATTCAAATTCTTTTAAAAATACAAATCAAAGTATTCAATTATGTTTTGTTCAACATTACTGTTATATACTAACTTCTTCTCTCTACCATTTACAAAAAAAATAGTTAACATCTTTAAATGAATGTTAGGTGTGAACCACAAGTCAGTCAAAATGGTAATATACTTACTTTTATTATGTCTCATTTAATCTGCAAAGCAAACTGTAGATGGAGAATAATATTTAATGAATGAAGAAATTGAGCTTCCAAAAGAGCAAGTGACAATAATTATGTCCAGCTATTAAATTACAGATCCAAGAATAAAACCCAGTCTCTTTGATGACAAAGACAATTTCACTTTGATTGCTATTACATGCCTCTGACTTTTGTTTAAGACCTATACAAAGGTTGTCTGATACATAGAAACTTAGATTCCATCTCTATTTGGATAAAACATTCCTTTGTTTCTTACCTTCTCAATACCCAATTAATGCTCATCTAATCTAATCTAAAAATGGGAAATAAATTCTGGGAACTATAATTATATTAAACTCATAGCAATAAAGTTTCAGCAGCCTTGATTCTGGTAAATCCAGATGTTACTTTATCATCTGAACTTGGTGGATTAAAAACATGTACATTATTCTGTACAGTCACTTACTTCTGCTGTGCTCTGCTGAGCCTTCAGTTCCTTGCTTCAATCATGTACAGAAATGTTCTTGTTTCTCCAGATGCACTCTCCACCCTTTCCACACACTGATCTCTTCCTGAGGGAGGTGACCCTGATGGACTAACTAGAGATATTTTTTCCCCTGTGTGGCTTCCCGTCTGGCTGAATAATGGGAAACCAGGCGAGAAAGCCGCAGAGGGAGGAGGAGAATAAGGTCAGCACAGTGCGTGTTTATCTTCCAGCTCACCTGGGACTAAAGGTCACAGCTCCTCTTATTATGGCCTCGCCATAAGACTCTCCTTTGGGTTCCGGTAATCACTCCCTCTTTCAGTTTGTTTGTTTTTTGTAGAGACAGAGTCTCACTTTATTGCCCTCAGTAGAGTGCTTTGAAATCACAGCTCACAGCAGCCTCCAACTCCTGGGCTTAGGCAATTCTCTTGCCTCAGCCTCCTGAGTAGCTGGGACTACAGGCACTTGCCACAATGCCCAGATATTTTGTTTGTTTGTTTTGCAGTTCGCCAGGGCCAGGTTTGAACCCATCACCCTTGGTATGTGGGGCCATTGCCCTACTCGCTGAGCCACAGGTGCCGCCTCCTCCTTCAGTTTTTATATTTACTTTTAAAGTTTCAAAATATTAAGAGGGTATAAATGTTTTTGTCACATGGATAGCTTTTTTTTTTTTTTTCTTGAGACAGAGTCTTACTATGTCACTCTTGGTAGAGTGGTGTGGCCTCAGTAGAGTGCTTTCAAATCACAGCTCACAGCAGCCTCCAACTCCTGGGCTTAGGCAATTCTCTTGCCTCAGCCTCCTGAGTAGCTGGGACTACAGGCACTTGCCACAACGCCCAGATATTTTGTTTGTTTGTTTTGTAGTTCGCCAGGGCCAGGTTTAAACCCATCACCCTTGGTATATGGGGCCGTTGCCCTACTCGCTGAGCCACAGGCGCCGCCTCCTCCTTCAGTTTTATATTTACTTTTAAAGTTTCAAAATATTATATTTACTTTTAAAGTTTCAAAATATTAAGAGGGTATAAATGTTTTTGTCACATGGATAGCTTTTTTTTTTCCTTGAGACAGAGTCTTACTATGGCAGTCTTGGTAGAGTGGTGTGGTGTCACAGCTCACAGCAACCTCAAACTCTTGGGCTTAAAAGATTCTCTTGCCTCAGCCTCCCGCATTGCTGGGACTACAGGCTCCTACCACAATGCCTGGCTATTTTTGTTGTTGTTGTCATTGCAGTTGTCATTGTTCTTTAGCAGGCCAGGGCTGGGTTGGAACCCACCACCCTCAGTGCACGTGACGGGTGCAATAACCACTGTGCTACTGGCGTCAAACCCACATGGATAGCTTTTATAATGCTTTAATCTTGAAGCAACGACAGTTGTCCTGTTGTGAACTCTGACTACTGTGCCATCCTTTGTCGTTTTGTTTGTTTTTTGTTTTTTGTTTTTGGATAACCTACCTTCACCCTTGTTAATTGCCCATCTATTCAATTTTCCTGACATTCCACTAAACTGGGCATAGCATCAATTTTCTTTCAAGGTTATGGCTGATAAAATGGCATAGCAGAAGATCTCATCATTTTCTAATTGCGTATATTAAAATATTCCCTGCTATTCAGATTAACTACAACTCTCTTATCTTTCACCATGTCAGGTAGGGAAGAGAGAAAAGAAAAAAGACAGGCTCTTCTCTGAAGCAAGTTGACCATTTACTGTTGTTTGATGATGTTTCCCAGTTTAATACAAACTGACTAGAATGAGCTTCTGCGTATTGACCTCCTGTGGTGCTCAGGTGTAAGTTCCTCAAGGGGCCTGCAGTGAGTGGTAGGGAGGAATTGCCAAAGGTCATCTACTTGTTTGTACCTCCAACAGCCTGTAGAAAGGCTCAAAACCCTCTTGCTGCTGGAATCTTCAGGACCTAAGCAATTGAAATATTTCTCAGTATCTAAAGTGGTTGGCTGAAGCATGGCTCCACCAACCCAGTGTCTGATTTTCAAGTTGGGTGTGGGGAGCAACACTCAAATCCTATGTTAAAGGTTTACAGCCAATGATTTCTTCTCTTGCCTCAGACTTTTGTTTATATATCCCGAAGAAGTGCATAAACTTACTATTTCAGAAGAATATAAGCCCTGGCAAAGGGTGACTTCCCACTATTTCTTCAAGTTTTTGTTTTGAAATATGGGCTGTTTAAAGCTATGATATTGGTGGTGCCTGTGGCTCAAAGGAGTGGGGCACTGGCCCCATATGCCAGAGGTGGCGGGTTCAAACCCAGCCCTAGCCAAAAATAGCAAAAAATGTAAATAAATAAAACAAAATAAAGCTACATTATTTTCACCAGGAATCATACTTGATGTTTTTGATGCAACAGGAAAAGCTCCCCTTACATGGTTACTCCTAGAAAAACATTTATTGCAGTCTTTCAAGAAGTGTGTATGAGACAAAAGACACATATACTCTTTTCCAATAATGAGGAATGTAAAAATGTATGCAATAGCTCATTGCGAGTGGGGATCAATCAACATCAGTAGTGTAACCTGAGTGACAGATGTACAAGAGCTTATCATACTTCTCCCCTTAACATGTATTTGAATTTTTTAATACTTTATAAGTATTAAAGTTCAGAACACATGTACATTTCCTAACAAATTGTGGAGCTGAAAGTCACCTTTAGTGGTCCTCTCTCCATTGCACTTAGGGCAAAGCCCTAACTAGTCTACTTGCCAGAGTCTTGTGGTCACAATCTGCTTCAACTATGCTGGCAAGTCTTTCAGTTTATTGGGAAAAGCCAAGTTATTTCTATCTGAAATTATTTGACCCACTTGGCATTCCTTGCCCAGAATATTCTTCTGCCCATTCTGTATGTGGCTGTCCTTTGTCACCCTTATGTTTCCCCTAAAGTAGTACTTTTTCAGAGTGGCTTTCAAAATATTAAGTGACTAACATGTCCAACACAAGCTGCCACCACTCATGTGATGGCATCTCAGAGCCTCCTGTTTGCCCCATTCATAACCCTCATCACTGCTTTAAATACAGTTCTTTACCTTCAAATGTATTAATAACCTTCTCTGTTTCATTAAACTTCATATTGCTATAGAGCCTGATATGTGAAAAGTGCTCAAAAAATGCTTGACAAATGGTGAAATCTAGTTTGAATAAATCTCAACCAATAAATCTAGCCCTTTTCTTTCAAATAAACAATAGCATGACATGGTGGTAGACTCACAGTTAGATTCCACTCTAAGAGCATTTTTTTTTTAACCATCCAGTGCTAGTGAAATGTGTTAAGTTCTGTCATTTTAAAGTTGAGAAAACCTTATGCAAATACCATCATTGTCTCTGGAATAGATTGTATTGGTTTAGATCTGGGATAGTTGATAATAAACCTATCAACGCTGTTTTAGAATGTCTTTATTTATCCCGTTAATTACAAGTAAATACACATCTCCAAGAAACAAACACAAACAAAGGAATTCCCAGCAGAAGGTTCAGTTGCGGGTTTAGCAAATACCAAAGAAATCAATCAAGACAGCAGTTTACTCAATGCTTCATTTATAAAGGTAAAATCAACCACATTTCTTAATCCCTCTGTCAGGAAGAATGAATGTTCAATTTGTTTTCTGACCACTTGCTCAAGTACCAAACACTTGTACTGTGTAGATGCAGCATTAATCATTCCCCCATCCATCTACGTCCTCTCTCGGTGTCTTTTACTATCTTGCTGTTAGAGTTCCCAGCTTACTTTCTCAAGACATTTTCAAGGACAAAAGAAAGTTTGCATTTGTTGCAAATTACTTTTTATATTCAGGCTGAAACAGTACACTGATGAGATTGTATTTTTCCCATTAAACATGTGTTCAAGTTCAGTTTTATATGTATTAGATGTTTACACACTTATGGATAATGTGTCTACTCTTATATTAGAAAATTGTGTTTGAATGTTTGAAAATCTCATATTGTACAAATACACTTTTAATAAAGTAGCAAGCAGGAATTTAATAAGGAAAATTATGATAAAGTGATGACTCTGATCCTAAAATGACGAGAAAAGCAAATCAGCTACAAAACAAGAAAATAAGCAGCAAGGATAAAAACAAAAAGGAAAGTCACGAAAAACAGCATGTTACCTGAAGGAGAGAGTTGTGGATGGTGAGCGAAAAATACACAGAAAAAAAAAACATATGTTGGAAGCATAAGAGGAATTACAGGAGAAGGGGGAAAAGAAAGAACATTTAGATGGAAAGATAATTGAGGGGACAAGAAAAAATGACAATGTGTTATGAAATGGATCTGATTGGAAGCAAGAAGCAAAAATTAGAGAAGAGGAAAAGTAGGGTAGGAAGGTAGAAATAAAAGAGTGAAGGTACTAAACAAAGGGAAAAAACAGGAGAAAACAAAGGAATTAAGCAAAAGACAGGGTTCCTAAAAAAATTACCATACACGAGGAAAATGGGAAATTGGGGCTAAATGTACCTTTATTTACAAAATATTCACTAAGAAAATTTTCAAAGAGGCAGC
The DNA here is from genome assembly GCA_963573935.1 of Arctocebus calabarensis. Lineage (NCBI taxonomy): Eukaryota > Metazoa > Chordata > Mammalia > Primates > Lorisidae > Arctocebus > Arctocebus calabarensis. Next base: position 13,336 of record CAUYON010150081.1, read on the forward strand.
CAACAAATAGAAAATATTTTATAAACATTTTGTAGAATTTTGTAATGAATGTTTTGTAAATAAAGTTACATTTCGCTATGATTCCCATTTTCCCCATGTATGATGACTTTGGAGGCACCTCACGTAAAGGAAGACTATACCCCTATAGAAAGACTACTAATTAAACATAGTCATTGTATCCTCTAAGATAAATAGCCAAGATCTTTGTTGCTACAGGAATATAGGGACCATAACACAAATTCCCTCGAGCTAGGAATGTTCATGTGAAATAGTCATGAACCAAGAGAGCAAATCAGCTATGGCAATCCTTTGCTTCTCCTCATGAAAAATGACAGGTGTAGCTAGCATCTTTCCTTTGTCTCTTTTCCTTACGTAAAGAGCATGTGATGTTTGAGGTTGCAGTATCCACCTTGGGCACATTAGAATTGATCCTGCTGAGACTCCAAATCAGCAGCAGTAATATTAACAATTCTGAGCCATTTTGTGAGAAAAAAATATTAACGCTTACTTGGGTAAGCAGCTATTAATCAATTACTCTAGCAACTGAAGCCAAACGGATTCTACGTGAAGTAGTAGAATTCTCTATTACGTTGTGGCTGATTTTCATTATAAGTGCTGTTCATACTGGATTTGCACTGAAGGTGCCTTCAGGGCAGATCTTGACCATGGGCCCAAAAAACTGTAATTTCTACATAATGGCAAATGAGTCAACATTCATCATTCTAAATAAATACATTCAAGTAGCTGTTTGTGAGGAACTAAATGCATTCTCAAGAAATCCTATTTGGAAATGTATGTCCTGATTGTCTATAGAATTCCTTTCATAGCTAAAATTTTTCACATCTGTTTAAGTGCCTTTCCCGAGTTTTTCCCTTTTTCTTAATGTTGCCCAGTGTCCCTCTTTCATTTTCTCCATTGATTCAACTGTTCTGTGGCTTCTATGAAATTGATATTCAGTTCTTATTTTAATCAGGTTTCTTAAAAGAATTATTCCCCAATATTCCCCACTTTCGGCTACCAAGATAGCAGACAATGCCAAGAAGACAACAGAGTCATCCTGGGGAAAGGACTTTGAAATCAACATAAGTAAAACCAACCACTAGCATTTTCCCAGACTATCCTGAAGGAAAACAAGGTTTTTACAGAAATGGCCATTGATGAAATTAGGAGCACATTTAGGGAAAACAGTATTTATGGAAACAGTTTCTCTAAGAACTAAAGATAGAACTACCATTTGATCTAGCAATCCCACTACTGGATATCTCCAAAAGGAAAAGAAGCATATCAGAAAGATTTATGATAAAATACATCAGAAAGATGCCTGCAAACGCATGTTCATCATAACACTGTTCATAATAACAAAGGTATGGAATCAGCCTGAAATCTCTATCCACAGATGATTAAAGAGAAATTGGTATCCATATATGATGGAATACTATTCAGCCATGAAAAAGGAAGAAATCATGTCTTTTGTACCAACTTGAATGGAACTGAAGGTCATTATCTTAAGTGAGTTGACTCAGACACAGAAAGATGAAGTAGCACATATTATCACTTGTAAGTGGGAGCTAACTAATGTGTACACCTGGAAGCAAAGTATGAAACTATTGACTCTAGAGATTCAGAAAGGTGGGGCTTGGTAGGGAATGGACAATGGGAAATTGCTTAACCAGTAGAATATGCGACCTTCAAGTGATGGATACTCTACAATCCCTGATTTCACCACTATATATCTACATTAAAACAAATTACACTTATACCCATACATTTATATAAATAAATAAATAAAATCTATGTATTAAATGGAACATTAAGTACATACCCAAGGAAGTGCAAAGCACTTCCTAAAAATAATAATAAGGGCAAAGTAACAGATGATTTCTTCACGATAAAGAAGGATACTGTGAAATAAGAATTTAAAACACTGGGAAATATCTGAAGATGCTGCATAATGCACAAAAACTGGGGTCAGTAATAGAAGTAAAACTAATTTCTGCTTCAAATTGACATAGGAAATTTTATATGATATATTATTTAGAAATCATAAATTTTATCACTAACTGTAGATATGTTCTAATGTATAATATACTGTATATTTGTTATTTAATTAGGTTTATAATTAAATGTAGATAGTTCTCATTTATTGATATGAACTCAATATCTTTATCTATAATTGTTTTTATATATCCTGGGTTGAAAAGACCAGATCTCAAATTTAAAATATAGAGCATGAATTTCCAAAACATATCTTATGTGTAACTAGGAGTCTGTACTACAAAGTAGGAAGAGAGAGGCAAATGGCATTCTTGCCAAATACTTTCAGTAATTCTTCTTTATATTAATTGTCTGTTACACATAATTATGCTTCTGTTGACAATGTTTTTTTATTTATTTCTACATCCCACTTTAAACCAGTCTCTTAAATTGTGCATTCTTATTTTTGTTGTTGTTATTAATGTTAGTTTTAATTTACAATGAAATTCTTGGATGCCATTTTCTAATTATACTAAACAACACCCTACAGTGTATAATTTTGTAGAACCTGTTTTTGTGGATAGTTTTCTCAATGTAGATAATTGCTTATTCCTTTACTGAACATCAGTTGAGTTGTTTTAGTTACACTTTGACACTGGGTAACACAGTGAGTTAGGTGTAACTTGACGAAACTCATTTTTGTATTTTCACAACCATAGTGACATAGTTAATAGAAAATCCCTTTAATATGCCTGTTCCATGCTGATAAGTACAGAAACTGCTCCTTTGCATTTGGCAATGATTTCCTCCTTGTCCACAAAGCAACATCACAGCTAAAAGCCAAACTGAACGTGGTTCTATTTTCTTATGCTTTGTCCAGCTACAAACACATATCTAGTTCCTTTCCTTTCTAATTCTACTCTGTCCCGTGAAAATTATGCATACTCAGAATATAACCTAGGGACACGTTTTCTCCAACTTCACATAAGTTGTTGTGCGCATAAGAATTTGGAACTGGGTAAAAATATTCGAAGGAACAGGGATTATTCTTGATCAATTTTCTATCAGCCATAAAGACCTACTTAAGGATTCTGCCCTGTGATTCTGGGGCTGAATTCGTGCTATTTTGCCACTTGCCTTTGTCTATGAAGTTGATAGCTGAGGACATTTGAGGGTAAGGGAAGAGGACTTTTCCCAATTTTCGGCTCAGATGTTATCACACCAGCTGTAGCACACAGCTTCCAGCTTCTCTAATCATTGCTAGCAACATTCATGGAATGTTCATCAAAGGTACTTAAACAGGGCAACCACATTATTTTCTAGTTCTGAGTATTCAGATGTTAGGTCTATGCACCACTCGTACGATAGTTTTCCGGAGATTAACTCACTAGCTATGTGGATTGTTCCTCACACATCTGATTTGACAGGATGATGATCAGTTTGTGTACTTTCAAAATTCATATGTGAAAACCTAATCCCTACTTACTGGGCTGGTATTAGGTGATGGGATCTTTGGGAGGTGATGAGAGGGCTCTGCCCTCATGAGCAGGATTAGTGCCCTTACAACAAAGGCTGCAGGGAGCAGCCCTGGTGCTTCTGCATGTGAGCACTCAGCAACACGTCTACTTGTATGAATGAAGAAGTGGACCGTTAAAAAAAATAAAATCTACCGGCTCTGTGCCTATGGCTCAACGGGCTAAGGTACCAACCATGTACACCTGAGCTGGCGGGTTCGAATCCAGCCCAGGCCCACCAAACAACAATGACGTCTGCAACCCCTCCCCCCAAAAATGGCCGGGCATTGTGGTGGGTGCCTGTAGTCACAGCTACTTGGGAGGCGGAGGCAAGAGACTCGCTTGAGCCTAGGAATTGGAGGTTGCTGTGATCTGTGATGCCACAGCTCTCTATCCAGGGCAACATCTTGAGGCTCTGTCACAAAAAAAAAAAAAAAAAAAATCTACCAGTGACTCAGTCTCGGATTTCCAAGTGTTCAAAACAGTGAGAAATAATTTTCTATCCTTTATAAGCTACTCAGCTTATCATATTTGTTATAGGAGGCCAAAAGGTCTAAAAGAGGTGAGTCTCTACATTAGGATAACCCAATTCTTATTTTCCTCAGCCTGGAAGTGGTAATGGATTCTTGCAATTAAGACTATGTTTTTTAACCCAATGTCATCTGTTATGCCTTCTAAATTTGCTACTTATATAACTAGTTCCCTTTTGAAATACTTTCTGTTTCATCAGCTAGAATGGCTTTCCTATTCTAAAATGGATCTTACTGCTGCAGGGTTTGGTAGCGGGAATAGATTTTTATTCTCCACTCTCTAACGGATCAAAAGTAGTTGTGATTGCTGCTCTTTGGGTCCAACTACCATGATGTTAGACTGTCGTGGGCCAGCACATTGTTCTGTGAGATGTCAGCATGATCAAGATCTGGCGTGGCTAGACACAGTGGCTCATGCCTGTAATCATAGCACTCTGGGAGGCCAAGGTGGGTGGATTGCTTGAGCTCACAAGTTCAAGACCAACCTGAGCAAGAGTGAGACCTATCACTACTAAAAATTGAAAACCTGGGGCAAGAGGAACACTTGAGCCCAAGAGTTTGAGGTGGCTATGAGCTGTGACACCATGGCATTCTACCTAAGGCAACAAAGTGAGACTCTGTCTCAAAAAAAAGATCTGGGGTGACTATAATATGGTAGAGAACTGAAGAACTGGCACAGCATTGAGGGAAGACAATGAAGATACATGGTTGTTGCCCCAAGGTAACAGCAAACATATTGCTGGCACTTGCAAACTAGACTGGGATAGATTTGCAAAATAGAGATACCAGGCCAAATCCAGCCCACTGTCTTTCTTATTTATATGTTTGTCTGCTTTTAAATTTGATGGAAATCTGCCATACTCACACTTTTATATACTGTCTACAGCTAACTTTTTGTTATTAAAACAAAACTATTTACATTGGAGACCAAATGGCCTGAAAAGCCTAAAATACTTACTAAATGGCTCTTTACAGAAAATAGAAAAAGGAATCATTGTCTTCTTATGTTCATTGCCTAGAATTTGCATAACAAATACTATAAACAAGGGGTTTAAATAACAGAAATTCATTGTATCACATTTCTGGGGGCTAGAAGTCTGACTTTAAGGTGTCACCAGGCCATGCTCCCTCTGAAAGCACTTCGGGAAATCTCTGTTCCAGCAGGGTAACTCCAAACTTCACATAACCTTCTCCGTGTGTGTGTGTGTCTAAATTTTCCCCCCTTTTGGTAAGGATTTCAATTATGTTCCACCTTACTCCTACATGACCTCATGTTAACTAACGAGTTATCTTCTATGATCCCATTTCCAAATAAGGTCACAGGTGGGTGGGACTTAACTGGTACTGGTGGTTAGGACTTAAACAGATGAATCTTGGGAGAACACATCTCATGCCATAACAGTCTTGCTATAGAAAAATCATCTGCTAAGTCAATAACTAAGTGTCATGGGGCAGGGACCATATTGACTTATTTCTTACATTTGCCACAGGTGAAAAGGCAGCTGCAATATATGTTTCTCCTGATTAAGTTTATATTAATTCACAGTCATGTCTCAAGATCTAGTCACCTAAAGCCTGGAGTAATTTCCTGAAGCTGTGATAGGAAGCACTAGCTCTGGACCTTTGAAGTCTTCAACAATGATATTAATCTCTGCTATTCCCACAGGGAGGTGGTTTTGCTTTGGATTTACTATACTGGTTGGGACAAACATTTGCAGCAGCTTCCTTGTGGTTATTCTTGCCATAAAAACTCACTTAACCTGTTAGAGAATCAAAGGTGGTTATTCTGCCTGTTTCTTAATATGACTACATTATATTGGTAGAAAATGAGTGCATGACTACAAGATATTGTTGTAATCACAATGCACACACTATGAGATAAACTTGGATCAACACTACCTTTTTTGAACAGACTTCCATTAACTCCCAAGTTGAACAATGGACCATAACGTCACTTTGGTCTTTAGGTTTTGGTGTCAAATTAGAGTGAATATCTTGACATCTACCAGCTCTCCCCTTTCCATGGTGTACAGTAAACATAGAAAAGACTGAAAGTTCCTTAGGAGAAAGGTTGGAGGAAGAGTCATAATTTATATTTTTGGAGGGATTCTGACATCTTCTTCAAATAAGCAAAATAAATAAATTAAGAGTCACAGGTGTTAATGATTCCACTACCCACTATTGATGATTCACGTAAGTTTTCTATCTACCAAATCCAGAGTTGGTGTTACACATCAAATCAGAGATTAATACACTGCCAATCCTCTTCAAGCTTAAAATGCTGTTTTGAATTGGCATCTGTCAAAGATCCACGAGAACCGAAGCATTCTTGTTATTTCTTTCTTTCTTCTGCCTATCATAGAAGATGTTTGAAATATTTCTGCTTTAGCATTTAAATGTTTTCCTGGGCCTGGGCCATGTTTTTATCATTCATCTTCACTGGATAAAGCCCATCCCAATGCAAGCATTTCCACCATCTTTCTTTCCCTACAGAAGACTAACACCATGGTGCATCAAATGATGCCGCTCTTTCCATTAAGCCATATATTTTCACTGCCTGAGGAAAGGAGGCATCTTTCTCGGTCCTCTAATGCCACATAATGAGGGAGCAGATGGTATATTATCCACCCATTTCAATATTCCTATTTTCCCAAGCTTTTGGATCTTTTTCCCTCTATATTATGTGAGAGAATTTCTGCATTTACAGCCTCTTTGAATGTTGGCAACCATTAAGCCTAGTTTTAGTCAACAAAGCAAACAAATTATTAAAGCAGATTTACATACTAAATGAAGAGTCTCTCAGAAGTGCGGCTATATCAACAAATTTGGCCCTGTCCAATAATACATTCTATCCTCATTCAAAAAACATCCTTAGACTTGATTCTCACACATGTTCTGCAAGCTGCAATAATTATAAATCATCAAAATCAGAGCCCTTTGGTTTTCATAATACTATCTCTTTTTGATTATTTCCTCAGCTATAGCTACAGTTGCTGTGATTATTGTAGTGATTCCTGTAGTGATTATTCTTTGAATTATTTCATCACTCCTTCTATGATATTTCAAATTTCCAGCATCATCTATGTAACTGATGTATTATTAAATTCACTCAATTTGTCATACCTGCTGCTTAGGTGTCCTTGGCAGGATACAATCTGTGTTACAAATGAATGAAATGAAAATAACTTGCAATACACTAAAAGAGTTTTGATCTGAGTGATATTGTTTATAATGTTTACATCTAGAATTTTCTGTTTCAATAAGCAAATTAAATCAACCACAGTTACCAGTGGAAATGAAAATAACTACCATCCAATTCAACTGTCCTTCAAGTTTCTAAAGTCTTATACAAATCTCATAGAATTATAAAGATCAAAATAGAACTTTTTATAAAATCTCTAATTATGCTGATTATATCTGTATAAATTTTTAGGCATTACTTCTTATTTTACCCCTTGATTTGAATAGATAAACAATAACTAAATAACATTGGTTATTTTGGACATTTCTTTGAATGTTGGAATACAGCTGTGGTCTAAGACCTTAATGCATTTCCATTCCTAGCTCTCAATATTTTGATTTTCATTTTTTTTTTTTTTTGATTTTTTTTTTTTTAGAGACAGAGTCTCACTTTGTTGCCCTTGGTCAAGTGCCATGACTTCATGGCGCTCCTGGGCTTGGGCAATTCTCTTGTCTCAGCCTCCTGAGCAACTGGGACTACAGGGACCCGCCACAACACCCAGCCATTTTTTGGTTGCAGCCGTCATTGTTGTTTGGCGGTCCTGGGCTGGATTCGAACCCGCCAGCTCAGGTGTACGTGGCTGGTGCCTTAGCCACTTGAGCCACAGGTGCTGAGCCATTTTAACTGATTCTTATATTTCCTTGTCAGAACTGTCCTGTTACCTCCATCATTTTTCTTTCTTCTATATTAAGTTTAATACTCTGTTGTATTTTGCAAAACTGTTTCATCTCAGGATTTGTTTCTTTCTCCCCATATTTCACCTAAGTTCTTTTTGAACAATAGAAGTTTATCTTGCCAATCGATAATTTAAGGTTTTCATAAAAAGGACTCTTTTCTTACCCAGGAGCTCATTGCTCTGGTATCATAAAAACAATAACCTGACACACACAAAAAAAATCAGCCACTGTGACTAGGCATTTTCTATACCATCCTTTCTTTTTCAAACTCATGGTCATTAATTTCTGTCTGTACTCTTAAACTCAGGTTAACAATCTTCAACACTTAGAAGAAAATATTCACAAAGCATAAAATTAACAGACACAAATACTTAAACTTTAAACATTACATTGGTTTACTGTTCTTATAAAATAATCATAATTAATACATCACCACATATCTATTATAAAGTTTTATATAACATGCATTTATAGCAATAGAATATGCAGTATAGGAACATGCACAACCTATTTTTTGTTTCGATTTTCAAATGATTTTTAAAATATTTTTATTCAAAAAAATAGTGTAGATTTTTTCCACAACTATGGAACAAAGGAACTTGACATGACTAGATCATCAGTAATTTGGGTTTATACAAGGGAGAAGAGTCAGCGAGTATTTATTCCATTCTGGTTAAAAAACTTATGGTTACATGTTTATCAAGAAGCATCGTTACCTGATTATCACCCTTGCTTTATAAGAATAATATGGGAAGCCTATGATAAATGAGTTTACAATTTAGGAAAGCGCCTCTCTTCCTAAAAATATAATATATATATGTGTGTATATATATATATATATATAACATTTATATATATTTCTTGTATTTAGAGAAATAGCTGACTACATTCTGTATGTCAGTTTAATAAGTAGCTAATGTTATATTATAAAATTCATTAGCAAAACTTACAAAAATAGTTATAATTTACACACAGAATATTTATGCTACTTTTTAAATTAATTTTTTTTCTAAGACTTCTATGTCCTATGGAATACAACTTACCATTTTTTGACAGAAATTTAAACATGTACTATTTAGAAGAGACTGAGTAGTATTTATTTATTACACATATTGGAAGTCTAATAATTTATGTGAGTGCTGTGGCATCACAATTCACAGCAACCTCCAATTCCTGGGCTCAAGCGAGGCTCCTGCCTCCACCTCCCAAGAAAGTAGCTGGGACTACAGGCGCCCACCACAACATCCAGTCATTTTTTGGTTGCAGCCATCATTGTTTGGCGGCTACAACCAAATCACATATTATTATATCACATGTTATTATTACATATAATATCACATATATTACTACATATATCATGTATTATTATCACATATATCACATATTATTATCATGTGATGCCACATCAGCCATGCTATAGATATTTTACATTTGCTCACTTGTAAAGGTGGTAATATAATCATTAAGGTAAAAGACTACTAAGCTAGTGAAAGACTAATAATTCTCTCCTATGAGATAACATGTTCCCAGACCAACTCATGAAAAAAGCTTACTGAAATACCTACTTCCCTCACAAAGGACTTCAGCTGAAACACATTAATAAGCCTAACTTCGGTGTATTTGTGCTGGTCTGCAAGGGCCTTCAACAGGATGTTCAATGACACAGAACTTGAGTAATGAATTTAAACTTCATGTTTTTGAATATTCACTCATTCACACTGTATGAGAAGAAACTTGCAATTTCTATATCATAGTTTTCTATAAGTAGAAGTGACTGACTCTAACTTAATCATATGTGTATCTATATTTCATATATCCGTACATATACATACATGTGTATTCAATCTCACGAATAGGCAAAACTGTTTACATTATCCTCTGATGTAAGTCTGCTTTCAGTCAGAAAATGAAGTTCTTTTAATCTGTGAATTAAAATACACCAATATCTCAAAGTTCAACCCCTCAAAAAACAACTGTTGTACATCAGAATTGCAGTAGGAACACACACACACAATTATTTGAAATGAGAAAGGTTGAAATTAGGATTGAGAATACACTAATTGGTTCACTCAATAACCCTTTCCCAAGTAATGAGAAATTAGCAGATTGAGTTTTTTTTTTGTTTATTTGTATATACAAGACCCAAGACTATGGACTATGATTGGATAATTGAGGTTTTGATAAAAGTAAGGCCTCTTCTCAAATCACAAGCCCAGCAGTTGATACACGAGTACTACTGAGCTAACATTTTCAAGAAAAAAATATGTGAAAATAAAAAATTATGCAAGTATTCAGAATACTACTTGTATACATATATAATAGTTATTCACTTCAGTGTTGTATTTTCATCATTATTTTAATTCAAAGTTGTTTTTTGCAAAGACCATGATAATTGGTGCATATAATTCCCTTGAGGGTTTGTTAGTTGAAATTTCTTAGTCTCTGATATACAGGGTGTCATATACAATTTAAAGTTCATACACAATTTACAATTTAAAATAGTTGGCTGTAGTCATATAGTACATTGATATCTTTGATCCATATTGTCAGAAATCGTTGCGTTTTTCAGCAACTCCTTAAAACCCTAGTTGGAAGTTTTGTTAGAGTATGAAAGACTTGTTAGCCTCATGTTATTCTACCTGGAAATTAAATTCTGTTAATTTATAAAGAGCTAAATATATGCGTTAAAAAAACTGAGAAAACCAAAGAAGTTAGAAATTACATATATACCACACATCCTTACCACTTGAAAGTCACCCTTAGAAGAGAGTCATTTTTTCAATTCTCTATTATAGATGTAATTAATATAATGTAGTGACATTCAATTATTATTTTGTAACATACTTTGCCTACTCAATTTTACACTGAACATCTATTTTTGTTATGATGAAAATCTTAGGCTTCCCAAAATTATTAATGTACTGTGGGTTATCAGATGTTGGTATTCTAATGAACTTTGCAGATGCATCAATAAAGAAACAAAGAACTTCACAATTCTTTTTGCTCCTATTTATACAGCCCTTCAAATATTCTGTACCCACTTTAATTTTTTTTAATCCTTAACCAACTTCTAACATATGGTAAATTTTTTACTACATTTGCTTCTTGAGGTTTGTCTCCCTTTTTTAGAACTTAAGTTCTACAAAAGTAAGAGCATTTGATTTTTCAATGCTGTGTCCTGCCTACCTAAAGCAATTGTGATACCTAAAAGTCATTTGATCAATTTTTTAATAAATAAATTAATGAGTAATTTAAACAATAGTAACCATATTTAAGTTAGTTAATCATGAAATTAGAAGTCTATTGAGGTGTTTACATAGATAGAACACCTAGGTAATTAAGTGTGGGAAAAGACAGAAAGCAGTGAAGTTACTGAGGATGAGAGTGAGGGTAGTTTGCTTTGGATTCCACAGCCAGTGCCCCTGGTTTCCCACTACAGTGATTTATTTACAACCTCATGTCAGTCCTTGCATTGTGGGCTAAAGAGTCAGGATTCTGAGAAAGATTGCTTTGTGGGTGTCTTAGTCCCTTTAATGCTTGAGGCTGGGTAATTCACAAAGAAAAGAGTTTAGCTTAGTTTCTGGTTCTATTGGCTGGAAGATTAAAGATTGGGTGTTTGGTGAAGGCCTCAGGCTGCTTCCAGTCCAGGTGGAAGGTGAAGGGGATCTGGTGTGTGCATAGATTACATGGTGAAAGAGGAAGCAAGAGAGACAGGGCAGAGATGTCATTCTCTTTTTAAAAACAAACTCTTGTGGAAACTAATACCTGTGAGAACTCATTCAACCCCCCACATTCCCCAGGGAGGGCATTAATTCGTACATGAGGGATAGTCCTCCACGACACCTTCCACTAGGTCCCACCTCCAACTCTGATGTTTACTGTCATCCCGTGATAGCAGTTCAATAAACTCAATTTCATTGCTTAAAATCTGATTATACAGTGAGAAGGAGAGGAACACACCTAGTCTACTTGACGTCCAAATTAAGAGGGGAACCACAAAGTACTCAACTCCCCAAAAATAGAAGTCTTCATCATATACTTATCACATACACACAAAACAAAACAAAAAAACAAACCAAACATTGGCCAAATGCTTGAAAAACCTTAATAAAATCCAAAATAAATCCAAATTATCCTATAACTATTCACCATTGTTATATAAGATTTAAATGTATTTTATAAATATTAATTTTCAATGATTTAATCCTTCCAAAGATAATTTTATTTTTTCCTTTCCAATTTGAATGCATTTTTTTTTATTTTTTCTGTTTTTTTGCCTGATTGCTTTGGCTCAGACATCCAGTACAATGTTGAATAGAACTGGCAAGAGTGGACATCTTGTCAGGATCCTCATACAGGATCTTTAGAGTGAAAAGTTTCAGCATTTCTCTGTTGAGTATAATGTTACTTATGGGTTTGTCAAAAGTTACTTTATTATATTGAGATAATTTCCCTCTACACCTGTTTATTGAGAATTTTTATTAGTAAATAGTGTTAAATTTTATCAAATACCTTTCCTGTATCAACTGAGATGATCGTATGATTTTTATCCTTCATTCTGTTAATTCTGTTAATTAATTGATTTGTGTATGTTGAATAATCCTTGTATTCAGGAATAAATCCAACTTGGATATAGTGGATGATCCTCAGACTGTGCTGTTGAATTTGGTTTGGTAGTATTTTGCTGAGGATTTGTGCCTCTTTGTTCATCAGGGACTTTGGCTTGTAGTTTTCTTGCAGTGTCTTTGCTTTGCTAACAGGGTAATGCTGGTCCCATAAAATAAGTTTGGCAGTATCATCTCCTCTTCACTTTTTTGGAAAAGTTTGAGAAGAATTGGCAGTCATTCTTTTTAAAAAGTTCAGTAGAGTACAGCACTGCAGCCATCTAGTCCTGGGCTTTACAGTGTTAGAAGATTTTTTGCTTACTGATTAAATCTTGTTATTGATTTATTTGGGTTTTCTCTTAAATCTGTAGGTCTTCTCTGAATCTCTTCATGATTCAGTCCTGGCAGATTCTATGCTTCAATGCATGTTGTTCATCTATTCCAGGCCATTCAATCTGTTTGCATATAATTGTTCACAGTAATTGCTTAAAATGTTTTATTTCTGTGGTATTAGATGTAACATCTATTGTTTCATATCTGATTTGATTTATTTGAGTTTTGAATCTTTTGTCATAGACTAGCTAAATATATTCCAATTTTTTTCATCTTTTCAATAACAAACAGTTTTTTTTTTCCTTTCTTTTTTTTTTTTTTTTTTTTTTTTTAGACAGAGTCTCCCTTTGTTCCCCTTGGTAGAATGCTGTGGCATCATAGCACATAGCAACTTCACACTCAGGCTCAAGCGATCCTCTTGCCTCAGCTTTTCATTTTTAGAAGAGATGGGGTCTCACTCTTGCTGAGGCTGGTCTCAAACACCTGAGCTCAAGAGACCCACCAGCCTTGGCCTCCCAGAGTGTTAGAAACAAACGCTTAGTTTTATGAATTTTTCAATTATTTTTCTATTTAACTATTTCTGCTGTATTTTTTTAGTTCTCTTCTAATAACTTTGGGCTTAGTTTTTCCTTTCTCTAGTTTTTTGATGTATAGAGTTAAGTTTGGAAATGATGTGATATTATACTGAGAAATTTCTAACAACTTCACAAAACCTGTTAAACCAGTAAATAAATTCAGTAAGTTTCAGAATATGAAATCAGCATTGATCATAAATTAAAAGAATTATTATTATTATTATTATTATTATTATTATTATTATTTTAGACACAGAGTCTCACTTTGTCACCCTTGGTAGAGTGCCATGGTTTCACAGCTCACAGTAACCTCCAACTCTTGGGCTTAGGCAATTCTCTTGCCTCAGCCTCCCAAGCAGCTAGACTACAGGCACCTGCCATAACGCCCAGCTATTTTATTGTTGAATTTCGGCCAGGGCCACATTTGAACCCATCGCCTTCAGTATATGGGGCTGGCACCCTAATTACTGAGCCATAGGCGCCACCAAAAGAATTATTAAAATGATCGTAATACTCAAAGAAATGTACAGATTCAAAGCAATCTCTATCAAAATACCAGTGACATTTTTTAAAGAAAGAGAAAAAACAATTCAATAGTTTGCCTGGCAACACAAAAGACACTAAATACCCAAAGCAATCCTGAGTAAAAAAGAACAAAATAGAAGGCATCACACTACCTGACTTCAAAAACCAGTACAAAGCTATAGTCATCAAAACATCATGGTAATTGCCTAAGAACAGACACAGACACATAGATCACTCAGACAGAATAGAGAACCCAAAAATTAATCCATGTATTATCTATAGCAAACTTATTTTTAACAAAGGCACCAAGAATATATTGAAGAAAGGAAATGGTCTGGGAAACCTGGATATGTGTATACCAAAAAACAAAACTATACATTAACTCTTAACAAAAGTGGATTAAAAAACTTGAATGTATGGAATACTACCCAATACATTCTATGAAGCGAATATCACCTTGATCCCTAAACCAGGAAAAGATCCAACAAGAAAAGAAAACTACAGACCAATATCACTAATGA
>CAUYON010150082.1:0-15000 GCA_963573935.1 Arctocebus calabarensis
AGTGATCCACCTGCTTTGGCCTCCCAGAGGGGTGGGATAACAGGCCGGAGCCCTGTGCCTGGCCCAGTATGCTGTTTTGAAAGACAGCTCTCAATGTAGACATACTAAGGACCAGGCGTCAGTGCTTTTAGTCAAACAAATACTGGAAATACTGTTTCAGTATTCAAAAGTATCTATTATTCTTTAGCATTCTTGTAGAAATTCAACATAACCAGAGTTGTAATAGCCGACACAAGAGAATCCCATTTCTAATCTGGGCTTCTATTAAGTCTTGGGCAGATAATTTGCAGGGTCCACATAAAAAGAAAAATTAGCAGCTTGGAAGTGGAAAAGGCTTAAGCCCAGCAGGATTAGAATCCACTGGGAAGCCATAAACATGAAGGCCCATGAGGCAAGGCGTCTACTCCACAAACACTCAGGAAATGTTCATCAATCAGTTGTCAGGCGCAGGGGGAAGTCACCTCCTTTTCAGAGCAGTAAACCGATGAAATGAGTCACCAAATTCCCATGACAGCTTAGCCGGCCTCTTCCTTTCCACCCCAGCCCTGTTCCCAATGGAGCCAGAGCCTTCTCTGAGGGAAACAGTGCGGCAGAGTTAGCGGAACTTCTGCGAGCCACCCTCCGGAAGGGGTAGGAAAAGTGTCACTTCTGCCCCGCAAGTATGTGTGCCGGGCCGGGGGGAGGGGCCACAGTCATCAACGGCCAGCCGCGTTTCCCGTACCTGGACAGAGGAGGCTGCCCTTCGGAAGACAATGAGCCTGTCCGTGGGCCCCGCAGCCTGTACAGTCAGGGGTCTGATACCCGGGCATCACGCCAGACGTCAGTCTCGAAGCCAGGTCCCCAAAGCTCTTCTCTCCAGCCTCCTCCCCTGCCTTAGTACAGATGTGCCTGCAGCTGGCTCCAGCCTCCCCCGCTTCCCTCCTTCACTCACATCCGACCGTGCCTCCACCCTCGCCCTTCCGATGGCCCCCTACAGCCTCCCCCACAAAGGCCCAGGAGCCTTGGTGCTCCTCTCCTCTCGGCCTCCCCTCCGCCCGTGCTGACGCACACACGCGGCCTGCAGAGTGCCACGCCTCCTCTGTGCCTTCACACAAGCTGACATTTTCTGCCTCAGCCCCTCTTCTTTTCCAGCTCTCCCAACCTTCCATCACAGACCCACTCCCTTAGGAGAGCTGGGTGGATGACCAGGAACAGAAGGCTGATTCTCCTAGGGTTCACTCTGGGGGACAAGGCAGCGGGGGGTAGCGTGTGTGCGAGGACAGCGCTGCGCCTGGGTTCCCCTCCGCTCACAGGCAGGTGCCTCCGATCGCGGACCCTGCCGTGGAAAGACCGAGGAGAGGCCGCGCCTGTGCCGGCCGTCGCCGCGTCTCTGCCAGCGTGTGAGGTGCCCTCCCTCTGCTTCCAAACTACACTGCGTCTGCTCCCTCGAGACTTAACCTGCAGTGATGTCAACTCTCTGTCCCACCACTGGACTCCGTTTCCTGATTCCAAAAATGACCCCTTTCCCTCTGAATTCTCACGTCCAGCACAGGCCTACTATGCAGTCAGCATTCAATTAATACTAAGTTAATGAATGGAGAGTTCCTACCTAAACGGTACAACCTAGGGGTCCATGGCACACTTCCTGGGTGAAGGACTCAACCACAACTTGCATTTTACTCTACAAATGCAAACAATGTAACCTAACCGTATGTACTCTTATGTTAACCCTAAACGTAAAAAAAAAAAAAGTTAACGAATGGCACTATTACTGTTTTCACTTCTTTTACCTTTGGGAGTCTTCCTTTCAAAAACTTAAAATTCCTAATATCAAGCAACACTTTTATTTGTACTAAATTTATTCCTTTTACCTGAGGGGATGATCTTGGTGCTAGGATGTGGTAAATACTCATTGCACAGCCCCCTCCCTGTAGGGCTGAAGTCACATTCCCTCAGAACATTCATTGTTAAAGTCTGTGTGGCACCTTAATCTGCCCATTCTGGTGTCCAGCTCAGCCCCTTAGCAGCTCCATTTTAACCACTGTCTATCTGAATATCTCTGGCTCCATTAACCATGTCTTTGAGGGGTAATAAGTAGAGCTACAGTAGCATGGTCACCTCCATCATTGGCCCCAGGTGGACAGAGGAAAGGCTGGAAAGCAGAGCTGACCCACCATAAAATGATCAGAAGAAAGAGACAGCCCAGGGGAGAAAGGCCTCCCTGCATCACCAAACAGGCAGCACCTTGAGTCACATGAAAACAGATTGTCATCCGTTTCAACCATGAAAATCAGACTAGGTTAGGGTATCAAGGAGTTGAAAGTAAGAATGGGCTGAATGTGATTATGCACATCTAGGCAAATCAATCACCGATTTATCCACAATTATGTTTTAAACTTTTTGAGAGGCAGGATCTTGCTCTGCTGCTCAGGCTGGAGGGCAGTGGCATGATCAATGCTCCCTGCAGGTTCAAGCCTCTGGGTTCAAGGGATCCTCCTGTCTCAGTCTCTCAAATAACTGAGATGATAGGTGTACCTCCACACACAGTTATTTTTATTTTTTATGTTTTTGTAGAGACAAGCTCGTTCTATATTGCCCAGGCTGGTCTTGAACTGGTGGCCTCAAGTGATCCTGTTGCTTTCACCTCCCAAAGGGGTAGGATTACAGGCATGAGCCAATGCCCCTGGCCTATCAGGAACTCATCCATTCTCAGCATCATGCTAGGAACTGAGGGGAACATAAGAAGAGTCCTATGGATGTTGTTGAGGAAGCTAGTTTATGCCATCTTACTGGACTACCCATGAAAGGACATGAGGAAAGTTTCGATTAGATCTTAATGCCAGTTAAAGGATTCTCCTGAACAATGTCCACAGATGCTGTAATCTTGTAACAAGTTATATTTCACTCTTTGTTGTGGCTGCTAGGAAGCTCAGAGCCAAATTACCTGACTACTTCCAGCAAATGTATGTGATCTTATAGTTCATATTGCTCTGACCTATCCTTGTGAGTGGTTTTTTAATTTTTCTTTCATTCTAATTTTTTCGTCTTTTTTTTTTAACTTGTCGTGTTCTGTATGCTTCTGTTAATTACCTCAAGTCTATTTTCAGAATAAGAGGGAAAACATATCTATGCACTCAAAAATGCAATATATCTTTTCTCCCAAGGTATCAAAGTATAAAAGGAGGACAATTAATGACAATTATTCACACGGTGGGGGTGAGGGAAGGGGAGAGCAGAAAGAGAAAGAATGAGGGAAGGGTGGGGAAAGGAAGAGCAGAGAGAGGGAAGGAGCGAGCTGGGTGGGGTCTTGGTGCGTGCCACATCTTTTGGGGCAAAACATGATTGTAAGAGGGACTTTACCCAACAAATGCAACCAGTGTAATATGGTTTCTTGTACCCTCAATGAATCCCCAACAATATAAAAAAAAGAAATAATAAAATAAAAATAAAAAATAGAAAAAAAACAAAAAACAAACAAACAAAAATTTAAAAAAAAAGGATATTCAAGGTGCTACTTGTACTGCCTGACACAGGTGCCTTGTAGTAGGGGACGCCAGAGAATGTTCAAAGTAAAACAAAGGAGATTATTAAAAAGATAGCATTGATCAAATGCTAATAATCTAGCAATATACCTATTGGCAAATTCGATGTTTTCTGCATTTTCTCTTCAATTCTCACTTTCTTAAAAATATACAATTGTGAATAAAATTGAAGATTTGCTACATAAGGTCATGTTCTCCTTTTCTTCAGATATGAAAATAAGTAAAAAGAAGTTCCACTGTCTTCATTCCTTGTTGGGAAATAAAGTGAGCTCTGTCTAGAAGGGACTGTGTATGGATTGGTATTACTAAGGGAGGGAAAGCCAAAGCTAATTGTACTAATCAAATCGAATGCTTTTAGGTTAAGCAATTATGGAAAAAGTATCTGCAAGACTGAACTAATCCACAAAGCCAGAGCAAAATACAACTTTACCAACCACACTTTGGGACCAATCAATATAAGAGGTAGACAGCACCTACCTTTTTAAAAGAAAAATGCTTGGCATAAATGTACTGTTTGGGTTTGGTTTTGCTAGGCCAACAGCCAAAACTTCTACTACTATTCTTAATTAGTGCTAGCACTCATGAGGGTGAGAAATAACTTCAGAGGCAGAACTAACTATCACATCCCAGGGCATAGAATCATACCTCTAGCTCGGAAAGGCACAGGGCATAAGGGCTTTCTCCCAGGGTAGCACAGGTGCAGGGCCTTGCTCCCAGCCCTACAATCCCTCGGGAGATCTTCAAATGCAGCTGCTGGTCTACATCCACCTTCGGTTGGCCACCCACTGAGGGGCAAAGGATAGCATCCAAAGGCAGAAGTAGAGAGCACAGGCAGTTTGGTGGGCGATATGATTAAGGTACAGTCTGCGCTCCATCTCCGTGGGCTCTGCGTCCATGGTTTCAATCAACCAAAGATGGAAAATATTTGAAAAAAAAAAAAAATGTATGGTCGCTTCTGTACTGAACATGTACAGATTTTTTTTCTTGTCATTATTCCCTAAACAATACAGTATAACAACTATTTGCATTTGCATAGCATTTACATTGTATGGATATCATAAATAATCTAGAGATGATTTAAAATGTATGGGAGGGTGTGCATAGGTTATATGTACTGTACCATTCTGTATAAAGGACTTGAGCATCTGAAGATGGTGGTATTCACATGGGAGGCGAGGGTGGGGTGGGACAACCTCTTATGGGTACTGAGGAAACATTGTCCATTCCCGAACCCATCTGCCACAGCTTGTGAAACTCAAATTAAATTTAGTTCTCAACCTGGACACACAGAATTCAGGAGGTATATCTGACTAGAAGAGGGACAGGTGTATTTTTATTTGCGCTGACCTCTAATTGGAATTAGCATTTCCTTCAATCATGTATGTAAGTAACAAATCACAGAACTCTTAGCTGGACTTGTGGCTGTGTTCCCCAGTGGAAATCATATTTACATATCATTATATTTTAAAACATTATTTACGTTTATATTACTTCAAAAATGCAGTGGACAACAGAATTGCTCCTGGACTTTGTTATTGAATGTCTGTTTAGCAAAGCACTTATATTGGCAATTTGGTTTTTGTTTTAGTATTTTAATAACTGACTTTCAATATAATTAGCTTCCCTTGTAGTCTTATGTATTTTATTTTATGCATTAATAAGAATATTACTCTGACAAGAATGCCACTGGCTTCCCCAGATTTCGAAAGGGGTCCCCTCCCACTCTAAATGTCAAGATGCCCTGAGGAAGATCAGTATGAGCTGGAAGCAGTGATGACCCGATGGTTCAGAGAGTAGAGGCCCTGAGTGGCCATGAGGTTGTGTGGAAGGACAGGGCCCAGTTTCCAAGAGTGAGCTCAGAATCCCAGTTAACTTCACAATGCCTTGTCAATGCAGAGCCTCTGTATCTGTCAATGGAGAGGTGTCCCTCTGCAGTTGAGACCAATAGCCTCCACCCTGTGTTTCATCAGCAATCCTGACCATGTAGTTCACAAGGTCTGGGTCACCGAAATGTTGTGAAATAAATATGCTCATACCTCCCTAAGAATATGTAGTATTTAGTGAATATTTCACTTATGTATGCTTAATGTTTTTGGTAGCACACACCAACCTGCTGAGGGCAAACACTATGGCCTATCCTTTTTTTTTTTTTTCTTTTTTGTTAAGACAAAGTCTGGATCTGTCACCCAGGCTAGAGTGCCTTGGCCTCAGCCTATCCCACAGCAACCTTAAACTCCTGGGCTCAAGCCATTCTCCTGAGTAGCTGGGACTACAGGCAAGAGCCACAACACCTGGCTAATTTTTCTATTGTTTTTTAGTAGAGACAGTCTTACTTTGCTCAGGCTGGTCTTGAACTCCTGACCTCAAGACCTCCAGCCTCCCACCCCAGCCTCCCAGAGTACTAGGATTACAGGTGTGAGTCATCGCGCCCAGCTTGGCCTACTCATTTTTATACCCTCACATAGAGCACTTGACGCATGGTAAGTGCCTAATCTATTTTTAATGGCTCCACTAAAATGTATAAATTTACATTTCCCACCCTTAAATACAACTCAGGATAATATATCTGTTCAATCTGCAGAAGAGATTATGTATCATGATAATATATCTGCTCAATCTGTAGAAGGGATTATAATTCTAAACTCTTTATCTCCTTGGGCTATGTTAAATGGATGCTTCCCTAAAATTAACTTCCTTACTTCTGCCTTGCCAAGAATGACACCATGTGAAGAATCTACCACCTGGAACAATGTATTCTCTCCTCGTTTATTTTCTCGGGTAGAAACTAAAACTCATGTTCAAGCTGTGCCAGGCTGTGTGTGGTGGCCCTGGAATGTCTGGGAGAGCTGACCGGAAAAACAAGTTACTGCTTATAGTTTAAACCCAGTGCAGAAGCAAGAGAAGAAGGGAAGGTGAGAGGGGAGTGAGAGAAAAGAAAGGCTCTATACAGGAACAAATGAAATAATCACAAATTAAGACCTGGGTTTTTTAAGCTAGCATTCACCATTTTTATCATTTACATAAAGCTATACTGTGCATGTTATTAATATGTATGTGGAATATATTCTTTTAAAAGTGATGCATTTTTCAAAATACCTTACAATTTTGAAAAGAAAGAATTGAGTATTATGAACAATTAACTTCCAGGTCCAATGCAATAGAAAATATATTCCTCTCTCACTGAAAGGCTAATGCTCTTCTAGCCAGGGAAGCCTTCTCTAATTTACAGCCAACTGACTGAAACTGAGCCGAAGGTACCTTTTAAAAAAGTTTTCATGCCTCTGGCTGTAAAGCTAAATGATGAATTGACATAATGTCATTATTCATATGATTTTTTTACTACTCAAGTCTCATTTTAAAATATTGCATGATTCTTGGGAGACAAAAGTAATTGATTTTAGGGAAGTCAAGGTGTGTAATTTTAGAACCATTGTAAGTCACACAGAGGTTAGTACTTCTTAAAAACAACACCAGCGACAACAAAGTTCCGATCCACCATTTACAATAAAACTCCATGATCTGCACAGGTAACAATGCCCAGTAGCAGGTGTCTGTGGCATCATAGACCAAGTCTACTGTTAAATGCAAACC
Organism: Arctocebus calabarensis; assembly: GCA_963573935.1. NCBI lineage: Eukaryota > Metazoa > Chordata > Mammalia > Primates > Lorisidae > Arctocebus > Arctocebus calabarensis. The sequence continues at coordinate 7,113 of CAUYON010150082.1, forward strand.
AAAGAGAAAGCAGAATTGTGACTTTAAGGTCACACAATAAATATCACAACTTTTAAGTTTCAAAAACCAGAATGCAAAATTTGATAAGGAATCCAGACCATGAGTTCACACATAAATAAAAATGAGCAATCAACAGAAAATATAAGAAATGACCCCATTGACGAATGCCCTGTCTTTTCCAATTGAGGGTCAGACCTATTCAAACCCAATCACATGAGCACAGAATCAGTAAAGGTCAATCAAAGACAAGCTCAAACTCCAACTGTCTAGCTGACCTTCAGAGCTTGTGACAAATTGCTATCAGTCAATGTCAACTAATGACAGGAGCTCTTTGGCTAATCAATTGTTCTAAAAATGATCAAGAAAACTACTCACAGGATAGCTCATTTTCACATCAATGCCTGTGAAGTATGAAAAGCTCATTTTTTGAGTTTTTAATAAGCTCATAAGTAAGGCAGTTACTTGGTAACAGAGGTCACCTTACAGAAAAAGACAGAACCTTTGTCTGTCTTTTACATATTCTTTTATTACCATATTATAGTAAAAAATATGCCATGATATGCTAGAGGGCTACATAATAAAGTAAGTAACACTTCATCCACGATTTTAGATACATACTTCAGTATTACAGCAAGATCTATTCCGCTGTAAATAATTTCAAATACATGTTTTGGTTCTTTAAGATGAAAAACAATGACCTCAAGTTTGCTACTAATGTTGCCTAACAGTGAGAAGATGCACCTCCTATGAAAATGTTGATAGCCAAGTTCATGCCCCTTAATATACTTACAGCTTTTAGATAATGAAGTTATTTTTTCTTTAAAATGACCTGCTTTCATGACTCTAGAAGTCAAGCAGATGGAGAACAGGAAACTGTTACCCACATTTGATATGTCAATAAAAGGAAAGGTGAGTCTCCTGCAGGGTGTCCTTGGGAAAACAATTCTCTGTACATCTAATTCAACTTGTTTGATAAGTTAATAATATAGACCTTTTGATAACGGAGATTTGCAGAGTATAATAACTTCCCCTTTCATTTTTTACATCTCACTTTTCCCACCAGGAAATCATTTTCCTCTTCTGCTTGCCATTGCATGCAAAGGCCATACTTTAATTTGTAGTCCAATGCTAAATATAACCAAAGTAACACATGGGGCAATGGTCTGAAGGCTGGGTCTTGTGGTCTCAATTATATTTTACTTTTCTCTCCTCTCAAAAGTATTATTAGTCAAAATACATAACAGTACTGAAATACAAGAAGTCCCCAGGAGAAAGTACAAGGCCTAAGATGTGTGAACAAACAGAGATCACTCAAGTCACTCTGATCAACAGACAAGTGAAACAACAACAAAAAAAACAAACAAAATAACTATTTTGTAAACATTTTTCTTCATTTTCCAGGTAGATTATTACAAACATTTTGTTTTAAAAATACTTTGTATTTTCTTTTCTTTCTTTTTTAAAAACTGTTTCTAAACAAGCAGTATTAACTTTATATTTTCATCTGAAAAGCTGCAACCTGACAGCAGGTTCAGATTACATCCTAAACCTGAGTCGCTATGGTAGTTTTTCAAATTAAAATATCTTCTGTGGCCTCAACCACTCTCAAGTTGTCCATAGGAAAGAAATAAAGGAGGGAGGGCAACACTTAAGCCGAGCCATAATTGGAAGTATGTGAAAAATGAAGTGTCAGTTTGGTCAATAAAGGGCAAAGGTCAAGGGGAACTGCAGCCCAAACTGTGTGCGAAATGTGCTCATTAAGACATCCAATCAGAGCACTCCTTCCCACCTATCCCATTATTCATCGGACAGCTGACTGTTTCAAATGCCTGGGTTTGGGCTGTTATTACTTTTCTTCTTCATGTAAAAAGGCGAGCTGGTATATAAATCGTTGCTCAGTCATCTGGAACCTAATGTGGTCCTTCCCCACCTCCCTCTCTCCCACCCCCTCCCAGGCAGCTCTGCCTGCTGGCTTCACAGGTCTGGAACAGCTAACTGCATTGAGATTCCCCTCAATAATAAATGGAATAGCCTTCTGCCTATAGGTTGCCTGGACTCATACAAAAGCTGGTGTGGAGAGGGATAGGGGATAGTGGGAGGGATTGCAGTTATTAATACATTATTATAAAGAAATAGCTGTGCTTTTCAAATATTCCTCTTTAAAAAGCAATACCAATTTTGCTGTTTGGTTTTTTAGTAGTACTGCTGTTGATCTGAGTCTTGCCCCCAAAAGGAGTAGTTTATAGAGGTATTTAGAGGTTCCAGCAATCATTAGAATCCTTTAGGATTGAAACATTTTACACCAAATTTCAATGTCCAAATAATACTTTTTTCTTTATCCTCACAAAAGAGAAAAATACGATGAGTTTTAAGAGAGACGTATTCTGCAAAAGAAGTATCATTAGTTGTTTTCCATGCTCCTATTCTCAATTCAGTAACTGTCTGAATGAGTGAATTGGTAGAGGCTCTTAGCACATGATAGCAATTAGTCATCTCAATCACCACGCTCCCTTTGTTGACACCTCAGTCATCATTCCACTTAGCAGGCAGACCTAGGTTCCCACTCCCCAGCAGAGTTTTACCTCTCTGAGTCTAAGGCTGGTTCTGTCTCATTCATGGCAAAGTCACTGTGACAGAGCACAGTGCCAGGCTCAGGACAGACGACCGGGAAAAGAGGCATCAAATTGTTAACAGAGTATCTATCAAATGATTTGTTTTTCCATTCCAACACCACATTAAGGTACTATATCAAGTAGGGAGTAGCCATCAGGAGCTTGGGCTTTGGAGTCAGACTGTCCATGTTCATGTCCTGCCTTCACCATCAACGAGAACATGGCCTTGGGTGAGTCTCCTCCTTGCCTCTCTGAGCCTCTGCAATCACACTCACAAAGTAAGGGAAGTACCCACGCTGACCGGCAACCCTTAATATCATATTTTATTTTATTACTATCATTTGTTTAGTTCTCCTGATTTTGAACTAAACTGGCAATGTGGTCAATCACAGCTGAAGAGGAGGAGATACAAGTGGCCAAGGCAGCCCTGCTAGGAAGGAAGACAAGGGCTGTGAGAAGAGGCACCATATTCCCTTAATATTCCTCAGCTCCAAAACACATGCTTCCCAGAGCAGCCCTGATGTGATTGCTAGGGCAGCTGCACACAGTCAGGCAAGAGGAGACACATGAAAGGCGTCTTTCTCTGCCATCGTGGACCTCACATTATGGGACACCACTAGACAGTCCTGAAAATAGACACCCTGTTCTAAAACAGTTACAAAGCCACGAAACTCAGATCCTAGAGCTGACAGTTACTCATTCTTCAATATTTCTGAGTTATTACTTCTTTCTTCTGTGAAATGGGCAAATAAAGAAAATCATTGCCAAGGATAAAGTAAGGATTTAATCTAATATCTCTGGACGTGCTTGAGGAAGTTAAAGTGTAAACAAGATCAATGTTGTAATAGCAACAGCGGCGGGATGCCCCTCCCGACACAGATGTAAGAGCCTGCCCCCGAAATACCAACGTAAAGGGGCTTCACCATTAAAGAATCAACCTCCTGCCAGGGGCCGTGAGTATAAATATTGAATGAAAGTAGACATCATAAGAAATCATAAGAAAAATTGCCTTGATAAATAATTTGAATTGGGGGAAAAGATACATTAGGTAAATCATGACTATTAAATCTCAGAATAATAGTATCTTTGGCATTTTCTCAATTACATACCCTACGTATACTCTTCAGAATGCTCAGAACTGGAGTTTGTGTATATATATATTTTATCCCTAGGTAAAAATCTTCACTAAAACTATTTAATTGATCACAACAGCTACTAATTTGGCAAATTATGAGCTACTCAAAATCCCCCATATTGCTGGAGCTCTAACGAGAAACTATTATTGAATTATGAAATCTGTTAGAACATTAAAAATTGCCTATACAACTTATTTTGTTTATGATGAAGTCCTAAGGAATAGGACTCAGTTATGTGTCGCCTGTTACACGCCTACACAGGGCATCAGATAAGGCTGTTTAAAACAGGACCAAATCCTGGAGGATTGCTTCTTCTTTTCTTTTCTTTTTATTTGTTGTTATCACAGGTGCCATAATGAAGTGATAAACATTGAAAAGAATGAGGAAAAAAGAAATGCAGTACAAATAATATAGTAGAAGAAGTTTTAAAATATGTATTACTCCTGTCTTTGGGGGAAACACCTCTTTGGATGTGTTCTTGACAGATTGAGTTATTTCTGTCTATTGGGTATGTATAAAGACATATTTATGGATTTATAAATCTTTTGAAGAGGGCTGTTATTTACCCAGTTGACTAAAATGAACTCAAACTGTGTAAATAACTATTTAGGACGTGTACTACGGGCCAAATGCTGGCACAGCTCACACATCCATGCCTGCCAGAAAAGGCAGACAGAGGACCATGGAAAGGCCACTGTGTACAGTTAATCCACAGGCTGCACAGAGACCCAGTCCTGCAGGTGTCGGGGATGGAAAAAAGGTTTAGAAGTGTCATGGTCAGCATGGAAAGGTGCATAAGTTGTTCCAGCAACACTTTCAGGCATGATCCTGCACTTAGCAAGAAAGAACTCACTGCCAAAGAAAAGCCACAAGGGCAGGCAAGTTGGACAGCAGGTGTGGCTCCCAATACCTCTGCTGTCAAGTGGGCAGGGGGAATCAGCACAGAAAGTTTCCAACTGATTGCAGTGGAGGTAACTGATTTAAGTTCGTTGGTAGAGAGATAAGGAAAGAAAGTGTAATGAGAAGGGAACTGTAAGTTTAGATCTGACACTGCTTTGGACCTCAACAAGTCACTCAACAGACCCACATCTTATTGTCCTCATCTGTCAAATGGGATTGGAGCAGACCTACTTTATCTGCCACTCAGGAAAATGGTTCAGCTGAGATCGTTCAAATGAAATAATTGTGTGTGAAAATGTATGAAGGATAAAACATAAATATAGTCTAGCGAGGCGGGAGGAAAGATGAGGGAAAAGGAAGGCGGGAAGGGGAGGGCGATTGGTGGGATCTCACCTAATGTACACAGTGTAGGATGTCAGCACAGCCCCTGCATGAAGGGCTCAACTACAGCTGGAACCTTACCTTGGAAGTGAGAACAATGTAACCTAAAAATGTGTACCCTCATATTAATTTGAAATAAAACAAAAGAAATAATCACTGCAAAAAAAATGTATAAAAATGCTTTAAAAAAAACTAGGTGGTAGTCTTAAATATAAAAATAGAAAGAGAAAAAATGCAAGAAGAAACATTCTAACAGGGTAACTAGTAATGTGAGGAATATATGGCTCCTGGTCCGAATCAAACTTATTATTAAATAAACCTTTGGAGAACCCTTGAAGGAAACAGAAGCACACAGAATTCCTAATTCCTTGTTACTGCATGTCAGAGGGGAAGAACTGGTATTGGGTATTTGCCCACTGAAAATCCTCTTATCAGATTATGTTTGGGCAAACTTATGCATTACAATTTTAAATTCAAGTGCATTTCAGCCATTTGCAAGCCTTCAATGTGACAAACAGCCTGCCTAGTCTCAGACGATGTTTTAAACAGCAAGAAATGAAAAAGAAAAAGAAACAAACAAAATGGTAGGCTGTGACCCCATGTAGCAATTTTGGGCTACAGGAAAAAGAATTTAGATTCCATTTACACCTTTTTGAAAACTCATAGTGTAAGTAGAGTTATGAAAGTTGGGCTTTATATTGAAAGTGCTGACACCACCTTAACTGTGGCACTGTGAACAGCAATGCTGTAACGTACACATACACACACTTGAAAGAAAAAAGGCCCCTTGGATTTATACTGCATATCAATTTCCACTAAAAGTCAGAGGTCAGAGGTTACCTGTTTCTGCCTCAGCTCTGAACTAGTTTACTATTCCAGGCTCCGTTTTTACTAGGCATATAGTTGTGATGAAGTCAGCAACTTTTCTTTGAACAATAAAAGGTCTCAAATGTTTAAAATTATATTTGTAGAAGTTATTCCCAGTGCAAATAGCATACATGTGCCTAAAAAAAAAAGTCAACTTTCCTGTTTTGGTTTTCAAATTAATCATGCTAAATTCATTGTAAACTTTATGATTTTAATTGGTATATATATAGCTCAACTAAGTGAGACAACAAAATTCCTTTGTTGTCTAACAGCACTCTGGTGAAACATGATCATAAAACCAGATTTTAAAGTATGTACCTACTGTGGGCTCAGAGTCAACTTCCATAAAGCAGTCTTTTTATAGTCGGATAAGGAATTCTCTTTTAAGCTTTAACGGCATTAGCTGAACACAAAATCTACCACAGTAGGGTCTCATGAAAAGCAGTCCAAGATAGTATGAATACTCATTCACTTTTCTGCTGAAGACTAACTTGATGTTTAAACCTTATTTCCTGCTAGTTATAGGCAAACACGCACATCCATGGACACCCACATATTCACACAGGTATGTGCAAAGTACTGCACAAATGAAACTAACCTGGTATCTTTTTGTTTCTTTCTAATTTCATGTGGTCTGGCTTTGTAATGAACTCAAGCACTTAAAAGATTCAGATAAGTAAAACCAGAAAAGTGGTTTCAACCCAGTGGAGAGTGAAGTCTAACACAGGTTGCTGCATTATCCAGTGCCCCTTAAGTATTTTGAGAGGACATTAACAGGGTGTTTTTTGTTGTTGTTGTTGTTTGTTTGTTTGTTTGAGACAGAGTCTCCCTATGTTGCCCTCAGTAGAGTGCTGTGATGTCACAGCTCATAGCAACCTCCAACTCTTGAGCTTAAGCGATTCTCTTGCCTCATCTTCCCAAGTAGCTGGAACTACAGGTGCCCACTACAACACCTGGCTATTTTTTGTTGTAGTTGTCATTGTTGTTCAGCAGGCCCGGGCTGGGTTTGGACCCACCAGCCCCAGTGTATGTGGCCAGCACCTTAAACGGGCTGAGCTACGGGCGCTGAGCCTAACTGGGTGTTTCTCCATGAGTTCTTGAAGAGTTTCTAAGGACAAGTAATCATAGCACATTTTTGGTATAGTAGGGTATTAGTGGCATACTATTTATTCACATTCAAAATTTTAATCTGCTTTTCTTTCTTGCCCTCCGCTGACCCTGTTTTATGGTGGTAAATGGCACAGAAGAAGAAAAAGATCAGAGAATAAAGTAATATGAACTGATTCTCAAGTTATATGGGGTTTATGTTTTGGGAAACAACTGTATAAATAGTAACTAGTTAGTTCTGAGTTTCCAATCCTTAAAAAGAAAACAGGTAGCAAGAGAGAAAGAGATTATCTCTCCTACCTTGCTCACTGCTGTTATCGCCACTGTGTGACGTGTGGCCACCACTGGAAGGGCCCGGGGTTCCTCCTGAACGAGTAGACGCTGTGTCATCATGATCTCTGTTCCAAGAGGGCTGTGGAGGCACAAACCAGAAATCCAAATAAGAGCCGTCTGTGAACACCTGTCGGTATGATCCCATCCCAACAACAAAGCCTGGAAGGTGGAGATGGACAGCCATGCCGTCTCTCCCATCCCTGTTCACCAGCAGTTCCAGCTCAGAGCTGCACTGGCACATTGAAAATTTGCCAATTTCTGCTTCCAAGCTAAAATAATATCTGCAAACAGTTATTTTGTAAGTAATTGCATGTTTTATTACTCAAGGAAAACAAAAGCATTCCAGGCAAAGAAGAAAACAAAATCAGCTGCCACTGATGCTGACTATATTTTTAACAACAACAACCCTCTGGCACAACAGTCTACATTTCTGTGGAAATGCAAAATGGGAGTGGTGGTCTGTGCTGCCGTGGTTTACTGGGGCCTCTGATTCATGCTAGGAGACAAACAGGCAGAGCTATTAAGACCTCACAATTAGGCCTGGGTCCACAA
>CAUYON010150082.1:17500-66567 GCA_963573935.1 Arctocebus calabarensis
CTGGCAGAGTAAAACCAACAACACATTGCATTAGATGTATAGCAAACCTTAGTCATGGTTTTAAATTAAGTCCCAAAGAGGCTTTTTTCTTCAATTTATGTAATTTCAGAGTAAGCATGGGCTGTACTCTCACTTGCTAGAAATCCATTAAGGCAAGAGGTCCTACGCTGATGTCCATGAGCTATGGAAAACTTAGGGGCAGCGAGAGCCAGGGAGAATGTCTTGTTTTAACAGTATTCGTGTTTATATACATACAAATTCTCCCCTGGGGAAACAGTCCATAACCTTTCATTAGATTCTCGAAGGGGTACATAATTCTCTTCAAGTTTGAGAACCACTGTTGTCAGAGATGGCACAAGGCCAGATACAAAAACCACGTGGGGAAAGACTATGGAGCTGAACTCTCACTCAGCAATGACAGTCAATGTCTCTTAGACACTATTTCAATTGTCATAAACGCAGGGTGCCAGTTTGAAACGTCATTATTCTATCAGAGAGTTCTTTTTAATCAATCTATGTCACGTCATGCTCAAACTCGCTTGATTTCCACACCCTATGTTCTGGTTCTGGGTCCCCAAAAGACAGTCAGATTAAATATGTGAAGCAAGCTCTGGTTCTTCCTGTATCTTCTAACCTTGACAGCTTGAACACTCCCGTTTCCTTCCATCACTTTTCAAGAATACGTCACTTGACTTTGTTTATGGTTCCTTATGTGGTATTTTCTATTTGTCAGGCCACTTTACTGGCATCAGGTGGTGAAATAGAAGGAATGCTATCCCCTGCCTGGGGGCTCCTCCAGGGGCAAGGATGGCATCTTAATCTCTTCTCCTCACCTGGCTTAGCACAAAGTATGGCTGACATCCGGCAGCACAGGAGGCTTGGGGAGCTGAACTGAGCTCCTCATTAGCCGCTGGACCACCAATATTCCAACAAACGAAGATTCCATACTGCACATCAAATCAGCACACTGTACCCCATAAATGTACATAGTTATGATTTAATAAAAAAAAAAAATTATCCTGCCTTCCCCCACAAAGGTATCCACTGGTGACTTTTCTCCTTCCTTAAATTTTTCTATCCATTCCTTAAATTTGAACGTACTTCAGGACCTCGAATTGCTTTCCCTGTTTTCCCTGGACAATTCCTTTCCCTACTGTGGCTTGACTTATTAACTATATGCTAGGAAATCTGTGCATCTGAATCTCTTATTTGGTCTTAGTTATGTATGTTCAACTACCTGCTCAATCATCTCCATGCAAAGATGCACACCTCACTCAACAAGTCCAAGGCTAAATCGTGGTTCCGACTTATTCTTTTCTATTCACTGTCCTAGCAGGTATCACACCGGATCCCTGCTATAAACCTAAGAACCACTCATGATAGCTCTCTTTCACCACCTCCCCATTCAATCGGTTAAGTCTTGGTCCATTCTGATACCAAATATTTCTCAAATAAATCTCTCATTTTTCATCTTAGTGATTGCTGTTCTTTTTAAGGCCCTAATGACTCCCCAGCTTCTAAAGAGTTCACTTCCACCAGAACGGAAGCTTCATGAGGTCAAGAACGTTGTCAGTTTGCTCCCTGTTGCATCCTGAGTATCAGAAGCACAGTCCCAGGACTCAGCTATCCCTCAGGAAATGTCCACTGAATGAATGAGCTGCTCCCTACAGCCTGCAGAGTGCGACTTGAGGCCCTTAGCCTGAAGCCTTGCAATATCTCCCCTGAGGAGCACACCTCTCCTAGTTCCTTGGGCTCCAGCAACACCCAGCCACAAGTGATTTTGGACAGATTCTCTGCTGCTTATTTCTCCAGCCTCATGGTCATCCATCTCCCCTCTGCCTGTAGTGCCCTGCCTGGCTCCAGCCCTTGAGCATCTCCTTCTTGGTACTTAAGGTCCAGCTCAGATAGCACCTCCCCAGGAGAGTCTTCCCTGACACATGTGGTGCCCAGGATGAGCGAGGCTCTACCCTCCTGAGAGCTCAGGCCACCTCGCTCCCACCTCTATCATTTCACTCTCTCATTGCTCTGTGATGACCACTGTGCCTCTCTACAGTTCCACGCTATGAAGGTTGTACAACCTAGACTATACCTTCTTCATCTTTATAGCCTCCATCCTACAAAGATATCTATCTAGGTAGATACAAATATGTATGAATGAATGAAGGAAGGAAGGATGCAAGTAATCTATAGGGGATCTCTGTTTTAAATGGTTACGTGATATTGTGATCATCTGTGATCATCTTTACACATCACAAAACATCTAAAAAAGACTTGCACAATTTAAAGACATCTAATATAGTTGCATTCATTCAAACACACGCTACTATTAAACTACATTAATACTCAGTTGCAGCACAACACAGTTAAAAGAAAGGGAATTTGAAGCTAGCTAGATTCCTATTTGAAACCTGGCTGTGCCACTTACGTGTGTTTGGACAAGTCACAACCTTTTGAAACTTTAATGTCCTAACCTCCAAATGGAGATAAAAAGTAATCCCCTGCAGATACAACATATGTAAGCTGCCAAGCATGCAGCAAGCACTCAATAAATGCCAGCCACTGTTGTTCTTAATGTAACAACACAGGCTGACCTAAGACAACCCTTGGATACCTACATACAGGTGTATTTAGTTTATAGACCTTCTGGAAAGAATGGTTAACCTGAGCTGGCTTTGAGCACAGCTTGGTATGCCTTTGGGCTATCTCCCAGCTGGTGTGTGCTCAGGGAATGCAAACTGATCTTATTTTCACCTTGGAATAACATGATTTTACAGGTGGTTTGCTCCTCCCCACCCCATCAAGTTTAATTTGATACCTAATATTTATAAATCACTTTATAGTATACAAAGCATTTTGACACATCTCCTCCATTACTCATTCATCACATCAGTATGATGCCAGCAACATTTTTTAAAACCAAAAATGAATAAGCCTTTTTTTTTCTTCCAACTAGTACCCTTCAGAAGGGGGATGACTGAGAGTGTGATGATCTTGACCCCGAAGAGGTCAGGTAGCAACCATGGAGAAATTGATGAAATAATGACAGTGTTCAAAATTTGAAGTCAGTCCACACTTATCAATAGGCGGTTTTCTCTCTGAGGGGATACATTTACTCTCTCAAATCACCAGGGTCTCTTTAGTAAATGATCCCTAGTGGCCTAAAAGAGCTGGCTCATCTCCAGAGAGGAACAATTTAGTCTCTTCAGTTCAGGAGAGTCGCTGGTCCCGGTGGGGAATGCAGTAAAGTGTGCACGCTTAGGCACACACACACTCCCACCCCATGCCCACCACCTGTGCATGCACACACGTGCACACCTGTGCTCACCTGTGTAGCCCAGTGCATGGGATCACTGCACACCACCACCCTGGACTGCTGGGGAACCACATCGAATTAGCCCCCTCCCCTTGACTTTGTACCTCCATCTAAACAGTGTCCCTCAGGATCCTTAAAGCACTTGACTTCAACAGATACAATTCCTCATACGCTCCTCAGTCAACGATACCATCCAGGGAAAGGGACTAGAGAGACCCACAGGCAGAGAAATAAGGATAGAAGAGGCTGGAGAACTTCTGTGAGAAATAGATGCATAATTATCTGTGTGTGCTTAAAGTTGGGGAATAGGGGATGCTCAGAAAATGGGTTTTTTTGTGTGTATATAAATATATATATATGTATATTAACTTATTTATTATTAACAGAGTCTTTCTACGTTGCCCAGGCAAGAGTACAGGGGTGCAATAGCTCACTGAAGGCTTGAACTCTCACACTCAAGCCATCCTCTTCCCTTAGCCTCCAAAGTAGCTAGGACTATAGGCCTGTACCTCCACATTGAGTTCATTTTTTTTCTATAAATAAGGACTTAGAATGTAGCCCAGGCTGGTCTTCAACTCCTGGCTTAAAGCCTCCTGCTGAGGCTTCTCAAAATACTGTGATTACAGGCATGAGCCACCATACCCAGTCGTATATGAGTGTGAAAGCCTGGGTATTGAAGCCTGACATGTTGAAACTCCTGCTGAAATTCTTGGTGGCTCCCATTTGCATCTGCTTGATAACCAAATATACCACATACTCATTCAGCCCACTTCACCACCACATATTGAGCGCCTACAGTTTGCTAGCGCCCTGGGTGAAGGCTGCTCCTCTCAAAACGTACTTGCTTGGTGGTAAATCCACTTAACTTTAAATGCAGGTCATTCAGGGCCAAAAGTAAAATTCTTTATATAGGCTTGCAGAACAATCCTTGGAAATCATTAAGAAAAATTCATTTAACCACAACAAGTGTAAGCAATATGTTTCACTTTGTCTTCTTTAAAAAAAATTTTTTTTAAACACAGTAAAAATACGCTGTTACCTTTTGAGCATGTAGATGTTTCTAAATGCCAGAAGCATTCAGAAGTTAATACTTCAGTAAGAAGCACGGGTGCGATAGGTTAGAGGCCATACTAGAATGATTTGGGGGATTGGTCTGGGTGTGAAATAGTGTGTTTTAGAGAAACCTTTTCTAAGTCTACACACGGTCCTACTGAAAATGCACAGAGGCAGGGGCAGCGCCTATGGCTCAAGGAGTGGGGCGCTGGCCCCATAGACTGGAGGTGATGGGTTCAAACCCGGCCCTGGCCAAAAACTGCAAAGAAAAAAAAAGAAAAAATGCACAGAGGCAGTTTTTGGTTCTGGTCGGGTCCTGAGGTGCTGCCTGACGGCAGCCCACCCTTGCCTTCCACAGAGAGGCACTCTGTGGAGGGTACCTCCTTGCACACTTGAGCCCAATTTCCTGGGCGACTCTCCTTTTTCTCACTTCCTTCTCTGTCCGCTCTCCTGCCCGCTTACCTTTGCCAAGTCTGTAGGCCCGCCAGGGTCCTTGTTGAGCCCCTTTTAAATGCTGCGATAAAATGTGCTTATTACTTTACTTAATTGAGGCCTGAAGGGTAATTTTGGTGACTCAGGGCAGATGGTAAATTAGTGGTAAGATAATGGAAATCCAGTTTCCCTCCTAAGAATCTGTGGCTCTCACCAACACACCACATTTCCTCTTCTCATAGTCCCAGCCCTACCATATTTGCCACTGGGGACTTTTAATCGAAAACTGCGTCTCAATCATCTAATCGTTCCCTTGGGTATTATGCTCACTATATTGGTGCCAGCCAGTATCTTTACACATAGCGTATCTAACTCAGCATCCAATGAGTCAGATGTCTACAATGTTAACAACTAAACAACATCAAATACGTGCAAAATATTTATGTACAGCACCCTGATATTTCCAAATATTTATACCTAAATATTTCATATATGGTGTGTTGCTTTCAAATATATGTGTGTGTATATAATCACATTATGAAAATAAGATGAGGGTAGTGGTGGGTAATATGTAGAGACAGAGACAATGTCTGTTAAATTGAGTTCTATATTTGCCAGTTCTCAAGTACCACAAATAAAACCTACCAAAATGATAATTCTTCAAACACTGAATCCTCTATCTCTGTGTAAGGAGGCATGTAGAGAAGAGGAAGAACATTTTTGTGCTTTTTTGCCTTTGGTGAAAATTCTCCAAGGAGTAATTTCATCTTTAAATGAAAAGTTTTCTGTCAGGTGCTTGTATGCGTCCCTGGACTCTCAGAAGCCCGGATCCAGACCCAGAGGGTCATACAGTTATACACGTGTGCCCTGACCTACCCACCCACAGTAACACAAACCCTTCCTGAGCATGAGCATAAAGCAAAAGAACGTGGAAAAATGAATCTAATGTTTTAAATTACATAGTAACAGAACTGAAGGCAACTTGGCTGTTGGATATATTTTAAAAATCTATTGGGTCTTAACTATTTTCCCCACTTTCCTACAAATATCCAGGTTTCATTCTCTCCACACTCAGGGCTTGTCCCCTGTGGCTGACCATGAGGGCAGTGACCTTGGGAAGCTCAGACTCAACATCATGCGACACTTGCCTAATGCTGCTTAAAACCCTCCTTTCCCAAAGCCTGGTGTCTTCTAGATCTCAAGTCAGATACTTTCAGGACTTTATTAATCTGCACAATTGAATAATTTACCCAAGACATTGACAGTGAATCTACAATGCTAAGCAAAGATCTACAGATGTAAAACAACCCCCACAATATTCCAAAAGCTTTCCTGATGAAACCCATACAACATTGATCTGATACACTTTGCCCAATTCTTTAACTTTAAGAATCAATGCTAACGTCATCCTAGGGACCCCACTGTGGGCTAAGAAGATAATGTAGATTTCAACATGTGGTGCATTAAGACAAATTATAAGGAAAAAAATAATTACAACAAAAGGGCAATTGATAAGAACTGACAACAAGTTTTACCAAGTCTCAAAACTGGTAGGTAATAAACTTTTGGTGAATAATTGAGAAATTATTCAGGTGCATATAATTTAAATTCTACCAAGCAATTTGTTATAGAGATAAATCTCATAAAGAGTAGACAAGATAAAGTCTCATAACAGTAAAAATCTTAGTAAAAATATGTATTTATGTTTTAATAACCTTCCTTTTTCTTTTGTCATTGTACTATAACTGGCAAGCTATAAATAAAAATAAATTCTTACATTTAATGATTTTAATGACACTATGTGGTTTTACTCCTAAAATCACACTTAAATCCTATAGTTCATAGAGTTAAATGTTTGACTGGAAAAAAAAAAAAACCCTAATCCAGTTAGCACACTCTATTTCAAAATATTTATACCTAAATATTTCAAACCATACTCTTCATTTACCTGCTGAGAGCTTTCTGCTGAATTTTAGATTATTTTTTATTATTTCTATTTAGCAGTGGGAGAAGAATCAGTAAATTGCATGCCAGTATACCTGGTGTTGTAAAATCCCTTTTATAAGATTGTTTGCTTCCCAATGTTTTACTTTACATTTGTAACGTAGTATCAGTGCTCCTTGTTCTGCAAACAAATTAAGATAAAATAAACTCAAAAGTGTCTTATATAAAACAATTTTAAACCACAAACTTTCTAGGCAAGCATCCTAGCAAAAAGAACATCCACTAATGCAGAAAACATTGTACCCTGAGTACAAGTGGATAATAAGACCCTGCAACTAATCACAGCTTAGGAGGAAGCATGTGCACTCAGAAATGTGGGAGAAAGAACTTAGCATAAGGTCTGCAAGAGCCGTTTTACCAGAAGAGTGATTTTGCAGTGATTCATTATACTATCTCAGCAAGATATCAAAGGTCCACTCTCCTTGTTCATAGTACATACGATGAAATCAGAATAAAAATGACCCCCCATAGTAGCAATTAAGATGATACTTTTCTTAAGCTCTATGATTATAAAATACTCTATAAAACAACACCCATATCAAACAGTACCCAATCCTTCCTCCCCAAATCCAGCTTATTATTAAGGGTTTGGGAGAATACAAGCGAGAAGGTAAAATACTACTTAACATAGTTTTTATCACCGGGTTGCTATTTTAAATCCTTTAAGTGAATTCATGACTTAGTTCTTACAGTAACTCAGTGAAGTGGGCACCAGCATCAGGCCCATTTTACAGATCTGAAAGGGAGGCTTATCAAGGTGCAGTGACTTAACCCTCTCAAAGAAAAGTCTAGATTCAAACATGAGCACTCTGACTTGATGCTGTATATACTTCATTAGGACACTGCCTGCCTGAAAGGGCGGGTAACTAGAAGTTATAATCAGCACACTTAATTGTTCTTTCGTAAGTATTTCTGAAGTTTTCTCTTTTCTAATTCTATGTTCTCAAACCAAAGAGCACACAAATTTGATGTGAGAAGGAAAAAGAAAATTCAGCCAAGATACAGTCTGGTCTTATTCTACTACCTTGGAGCATTATACTTTGAATAAAGAACTGTAAAAAATTTATAATTTCTGTTGATTTCCACTACTAATTAGTAATAGGGTATTTTCTAATTTTCCAATGGTTTCTTTAGAAGCAATTATTTTTTATGTTTTCATTCCATTTTCTTTTCAAGTATCTCACTTGATTTCTAAATTTTTAAGTTCTCTGACAATATTACATTGGGAGGTAGGGAGAATATTATTCCCCTTCCTTCATTATTTACCTTAGGCAAAATCATCAAAGCATCTTGAAATTTAATTTGAGTTCTGGTTCCTGGAATGGCCATGGCCAAGTACCCTGTATTTCAAGGCACTTAACTAAGAGATCAACCACAGCAACTGTGAATTCCAGAAGAAGGAAGCTGAATTGCACCCTGCACTTTTTAAGAAATTCCACTTAATCAGAATGCGGTTCTCCAGCCATACCCAAAGGCTATTCTTCTAGAGGCTATTCTTACTATTTTAACAGTTATAGAGTATTTGGAGTATTGGAAGTATGCTACAAGTGAAGAAAAGCCCCATAATTGATTTGTCAATGTTTTATCCCCCCCCCCTTTTCTATTGGCATGTTCTCAACATGCCCTCAATAAATATTAAACACTCACTATCAGGGTGGCATGCAAACCTTTAGACTGTTGCAACAGTAGAGAGAAGAACAATGCACCTAATTGAAATGGCAGGGTAATTTGGAAAATAAAATTGAGTTGCTGCAAATTCCAAATTCTAGAACAAAAATGTTTACACTCACTTAAATGCAGATTGTTACTGGCTTTGAATAATTACTAGAATAAAAGATATTTGAATACCAACAATGTAGTCGGTATGAGCAAAACAAGCGTAGTCTACGTGTCTTTATTATTTTGAGCAAAGAAGTACAAGATACAACAAGGTTGATAGTTTTCTTGCTGATTTTGTTAATAAACAAAACTTGTGAAATCCCAAAATACGGTGAAACAGTAAGGGCAAGCCATAAAATGCACAACCAGCCTTAAAAACATCATGGGAAATATTCCTCAGAAAATTTTTGAACACCTTAGGGACAGGAAAAAGCACAATGAAAGAAAAGAAGGGGTTAAAATATTCTGCTACCTCAATATCTTTTCTTTTTCTCAAACATACTAATTTATCAATAAGATCCTGGTTCCTGATTCTCTTTGTTAGACGCTGGAGCCAAGAAAACTATGACAATTAAAATGAAAATGACAAAATGCATTTTCATCTAGAGCTATGAAATATAAACATGTAATGACTCTATAAGAAATGATATTTATCTGTACTATAAGGATAATCCTTATTATCTATTAGGGCTATACCATCTTTGGCAGAGATGCCACCCTTATCTCATGAAAATAAATGCCATATGCTCCGTGGAGTTATAGCATAATTCCCATAAATAATGTATATGATAGAATGCAAATAAATAATACATTTATCCGAACTGTTCAAGAGTGAAGGGCAGGACGGCCACTCACGACACTAAGTCTCTTATGAATGAACAATTTCAAATAAAAGTAATGTTCTATGGTGGGTTATCACCAAATTTTACACTAAGATATTCCTAAGCAAGGGTTTTAAAACAACTCTAGATCTGGTAGAAACATCTCAGTAAATGTTCCAACTGAGCCCCAAATGCTCAGTTTAATTCTATTGTTAAATTTTCTGTTTTGATCATAACATTATAGCTAATAGCATCTTACCTATTTGGTGTTATTTTTATTTCTCACTATATAATGCTGGTTTATTTGATCAAAGAAGTATCTGGATTTAAAATGTCATGTATGAGTTCTTATTCCATGAAATACAGAGTATTTTTTTTCTTCTGTGAGGGTGACTTAAACATTGCAATAAATAGACAGGAAAGCTACATATAAAAAAAATAAATCAAAAAGAACCCACCTGCTCTAGTTAGTTTGCTAAGACTTTGTATTGTTAAAATTGTTAGTCTACTCTCATAGACAAACTCTTCACTTCATCTAAACAGTGTAAGTATGCCTTTAGAATCTCAGACATTGTATACAGTGTTTAGTTTGAAATTAAGATTTCAAATTGCAAAGGAATAATCTCTGAATAATAGAAAACCCTATAAGTCACAGCTAATTATAGTTTGTCTATCAAATTGAATTAATGTTCTACATGCAAATAGTCATGGACATTATCAGAAATTTTATTGTCAAAGAAACTTTTATTCTTTCACCTTCTGATATTTGTAAGAGAAGAGAAATCAGCCTTTCCCAAGTTGGAATAGGGTAAGGAAACTCCGAGTTTACATCAAACTGCTCCCTGTACTGTGCTTTAATGACTCTGCCACTCTCACCATAAACTTCATTTTCCAGAGTTTCATAATAATCATAAAAACACTTCACTTTAAAGAGTTTCTATGGGACATAATGTGAATGCAAATTCAGAATAAAATGCAAATCACGGAGGTCTGGGACCAAGTACGGACTATCAGTTAAGAATATAGTCACTGAAAATACACATGTAGGCCTTTAGAGGAAGAACAGAGGGGGTGATATTAATCTTTATATCAAGTGTTCACACCCCGAGGGAAGGCAAATAAGAATAACAGTTTTCAGTTTTTCACCTAATTATAAAGCACAGGCTGGGAATATTTGACGACTTTGGCCTCTATTCATTCTAGTTCTAAAGTGAGTAACATTTTTCATCTTCTCAGGAAAATAAACTCACTTATGGCTAATAACTCACAAAGTACTCCAATAGGAAAACAAGACCTAGCGAAGTACTTCAAGTTCAAGTCTCTGGCATAGAAAGTTTCCAAACACGGCAAAACAAGTAATCAGAAAAAGAAAGGGTTATACTTCTACCTTGCTAAGTAACAATCAACAACCCAGAAATTATAGCTAATGAATAATAGAAATGCTTCCATGTAGAAAAGTATAAGGAAAAATCTATAAAAATGGGAATTAATGAGCAATGGTTAACTCTAAGTTAGCTTATGTTGCCAGGTATTGATATTAGAATATTGTCCTAGATTGATATTATAATAATTCTAGTATCACTCAAAATATTAGTTATTTATTTACTACCATATTGAGTCCATTATAAAATGTAAAACTTCTGTGAGGTTAAAATGAAAAAGAACCAGTGCAGTTATAACATTTTGTTTAAACTTGTTAAATTCATAAAAGGTTGTGGTCATTTTTAAAGAATTACTTAGCAAACTTAATTGATAGTAACAGAATTTCCTTTCTGCAGAAGAATATGATTTCATTTAAAGTTTTTAAAAGAAACACAACACTATACACTTGAGACTCTTTACCTCAGGAGTATAAATTCTATTGATTATAAATGAAGTTACGAAGTGTCAAGGGAAGAATCAATTATAGAAATGTATGTTTAAGAATTACAAAATAAAGAAAAATTTATTTGTAACCCTACTAGTTTATGCCATGTAAGTCAATGCACATGTCATAGAAAAGCCATAATATAGTTATTTCATACATTAAAAACAGTTAATGAAATAGTCCTGGCTATAATTTGTATTTGCTTGTATATACTCATGACACCAGTAAACAACAGGTATATAATTCAATAAATGTAGAAATATGCTTTTTCTACACCAACAAATACACTTTTTATGGGATGTTTTAGTTGATTTTAGGAATTCTGAATCAAGAAGTCAAGCAATATAAAAAAAGTTCACAAGAGTTAGACTCTTATAGTTTCCTTTAATAAGAACATATTTTCTAGATTAAGAAATACCATTTGGCAAAAGAGTATTTGAAGACAGTCTAGAAAAGTGTTGCCAACTGCATTAATTCTACGCACTTGGATGCATTAAACTGATTAAAATTGGATTCTGGTGACAAATATTTAAATGAATATATTCTTGCTTATTTCACACAGTATCCTTCATATCGTTCATTGAAATGTCAAATTTATAAGCATTGGGAATTCAGCAATTGCCCAATATAGATATACTTCCTAGAGAGGCTGTTTAAGACTCCAAAAGTTTCTTCCGATTCCTGTAATTTTGAAATCATGGCATGTTACATTAAGGACACAGTTAAGATGTTCTTTCATCTTTTACACTACATGGGTATACTCATCTGCTTGAATTTTTTGAAATTGATTTTATATACACATAGTTCATTCACAAATGTTAAGGGGAGTAAAATATCCAAATTTATACTGATGCCAATAGTCAAATTTTGGAATTGTTATTAAAACTGAAATTGAGAGACTGATTTCTAGGTATGTTTTAGACCCTGACTCTTTAAACAGGTATTATATCTTGATACTGCCTGCTGAATAAGAATATTAAGCCCAGTGTGATTTACAGCAGTGTTGCTTTACTTGGGATTTTGAAAACCTTTAAGTCTAACATCTGTACAACCGTCCATAAATGGTGTCGCACGAATTCTATTTCTTTATTTGTACAATAATAGTTTCCCATACTTTTGATGTAATTTTACAATATTAAAGCTTTTTTGCACTCAGGAGAGATAGCAAAAATTTTCATCTGAATTATAACATAAATTTAAAGCACCTACTTTGGATAAAAATATGACAGATATCATAATCCAAAAAGGCCATGCAAAGTGCTACAGTTGCAAACATTTAACACTGTGCAACAAAAATGACTGAGAACAGTATCAGTTTACTATCCTTCAACTATTTCCCTGACAGTAGAGTCAAATAATTTTGAGTTATAGACCTCCTTACAGGAAGTCTTATTTCATGTTCATTTTAGTCCCTATAGGAATTTGGCTGTATGCCGACTTTCCTTTAAAAGTTTCTGTATATATTCATGGGTTGTGTTTGATGATTAAATTATCATTTATTAAAACTTTAGCATTTCACATTTATTTGACATATTTACATTTCATAAAAAAAATTGTTGTTGCCTTAGAAAGCATAACATTACAAATATGAAAATACTTCATTTAAATTCGTGTTGACAGTATTTTCATGTATGGCAAGTGTCTTAATGTAACTTGTTAGGCATTCTTCACAGTTTGTCCAACTGTCGGGCTTCCACCTGCGAGGGAAGGTAAGCTAGTTTTATCATAGTAGGCCTCGTGGTAATACTTTGGCCTTAATAAACATAAGTTTCCGCTATGGGACCACAAATAGTCTTTGTGTTTTAAGAGCATGGAGTTTTGCTGAATAATTTTCCCTCCACCACCCAGCAACAGCTGTGTTTTAAATCTTTTGGACTATGACAAACATTTGAAAATTTAAACATATGAGTGTTTGAAAACATGATGATTTAAAATTTGTTTATTTTCAAAGTTGGGCAATTATAGCATGATATTTCAGTTCCTTTTTTTGAAAAGAGGGCCCACATGCTAATCCTTTTTTTCTTCCTCCTCCTCTCTTCGTCCTCTACTATTTAAGCTTCTCTGTGTTTCTAACACAAATCTCTAAGTTAGTACCAATAGCTGTAGTAAACACACTACTCAATATACTTCCAAATGATGAGCAATGGAGTCATTCTGGTGGGAGAGGAATTGCTATTTGAGTGACCTACTGCCACAGAGCTAGTTGAATCACTGAACAATAGTTACTGTTATGAGGCTTTACTTTGTACAAAGTAGCATTAGTATCATTGCTTTCCATTAACCATGGAACTTGCACTGGGGACTTCTACTGAGAGAGAGATTGAAAGAGAGAGAAAGAGAGGAGCTATGAGAAGGGAATCATTATTGTGGTATTAACATTCGGACATTAAGATATTTAACAATGTAATTGATCTCTATATATCTGAATACTTTTTTTCCGTTTTTTTCTGAAATATTTTTTAAGCGGCCTTATTAGCTACACTTATTAGAAATGAATACATCCCTACTTTGAAATTCACACATAAATACACACTAAAAGTCAATCAGAAAATAACAGCAAAAATACACCTGATAAACAACGAACTATGCATTCAAAGGGCACTAAGCAATAAAGGGACTGGAATGAACATCCCAATTAGCCAGTGTAGTGACAAGCAGTCAACACCTTATTATTTAATCATTAAAGAAACTCTTGCCATAATTTCTCTTTGACATATTTTTTAAAAGGAATTAAGAATATACCACATGACCCATAACAACAATCAAAAGTAAACTTAGATGGTGCTAAGACTTTATCACTTGTGAGGCCTGTAGACAGAGAGGTTTTGAGATTAAAGCATTAAGTGGAAACCTATGAAGCATTTCCAATTTAAATAAGATATATCCAAATGTAAGTATCTAGACAACCTACATGACAGAGGGGCCACTTTCCTGTCTCCCACTGTTTGTGCCCACTTTTCTTATTGGATGAAAATGAATTGAGGACATTTCTAGTATTAATAAACATCCGCTGGCCCCCTCCATTTGTTTCGAAGGCAGCAAACCACTCTTTGAGGGACATCAGGTTTTTACTTGCCTTTCCTTCCTCAAGCCTTTACCATAACGCCTCCTACAAAGGGAAAGCTGAAGTCTTTGAATGAATCCCCACCCCTACTTTGGAGGAGAAGGTAGTTTTCAGCGAAATCTCACTTCGGTTTTAAGAATTTTAACCCAAATCGTGCTTTAGAAACAGAAGTGTGAACTGTTGAAATAAACCAATCTCCACCAGAGTTCACAGGCCCACTTGGGAATCAAAGCGCACTGGCCCAGGCCTGTCTCGATCCCTGAGGCCGGGTGGCCTTGCCTCTCTCGCCTGGGCTGACAGCCCCAGCCCTGACGATCCGCCACCCGGGAGCTGCCAGCACTTGGCATTTAACCTGCCTCGCAAGCGCGGCTCTTTGGTTCCATCTCTGCAAACCATATTACTTCTCCCCAGCCGTCAGAGACCAATCTGGATTAACATGCAACAGGGCGCCCAGTGCAGCCCGCCAGCCTTGCCTGGGAGCGGCTAAATGCAGATTCAGCCGAGGACCCCCCGGAGAGCAGCTGTGGAATAAAGACTGTGATCCAAAGGGACCATTTCTCTGCCTCCCGCTGCTTGTGGGGAGAAGCCGGATAGTCGCTGATGCCTGAGCACAGGCCCCGCTAATCACCGGCAGGCGTGGCCACCCCGAGAGGCGGCCTCGGGGGCCTGGAAACTCTGCTCCTCTCCCCACTCTCTCCCTACCGTTCATTCTTGGGGTAGAAAATGCTTAGCTTCAAGGAGTGGCTAGCAACAGACAACCCTAGCAGGGAAGGAGACAGCTCCTCCCTGGAGGAGGCCTAGGTCTAGAATCTGGGGGGCCAGGCTCTTCGCCTAACCCTTCTTGGCATCCCCAGTTCCACGACGGGCGCCCCAAACAAGCCCCCGCCTCCCCTCGACTCTCATCCTTCCTCGCTGCCAGTCAGACTCATCTCTCACCTCAACGCCTGGCACCTTGGTTCCCTGCCTGTCTATTCCCGGGTCGCAGCCAGGCCCCTGCTATACACGCTGAGAGCTGGACGGCCCCTTACTGTCCCCAGCCCCCGGGGGTGTCTGGAACGTCGGTGCGGAGCCAGGAGCGCGGCGGTCGGGAGAGGGCGCCCGGGAGGTGGCCTGCGCCCGCCAGAGGTGACTCTCCCGCAGGAAGATCTCCAGGCCGCCTCCAACACTGGAGTGGGAGGAGGAACGGGGGTGTGGGGGAGAAGGGGATTACAGCTTCTAGGTATCTTAATCTGATAAAAAATAAAGAGAGAAAGACAGAAGAAAAACACAACAACACCAACACTGCAAGGCCAAGTGGATTTCCGCCGACTTAGCCCTCCGGGAAACCGCCTGGTATCAAAGTCCTGGATTCCAGATCCCAGTGCGGGTGGCAGCCTTCGCGCCCTCCGAGAGGAAAATGTAAAATAAAATAAACCGAGCTGCCAGCAGGCCCTAGAGACAGAGGGGTTAATGAGCTAACGAGGCCCAATGCTCTCACAGCACCAGAAGCGTCCAGGGCTGGAACACACCTTCCGCGGGGGGCTTAAACTGGCTGGGCAGCCTTCGCGAACAGGTGGAGAGGCCATTCTTTTTGGTCCGGCCCCCAGAGTGCTGCTCTAGGGATTCAGAGAGCCCGGGAACAGGCTAGCAGGCTCCAGGCTGGAGAACTGGCGCCTATGGGGCGGCCCTGGTGCCCCATTCCTTGCTCCACACCTGCCCAGGGCACGGGACCCCGCCAGCATCCCAGGCACTGTGCCTCCTGGAGTCCTGCGCTCTGCGCTCCCCTCTCCAAACCCCACCTAGGCACGCTAGCTCCTGACTCTGAGAACCGGATTAATTAGAAAGAACAAACTTGGGTTTGCTGCCCTGGATCAAAGGAGACGTGGGTGAGCCGGAGGGGGTCACGAGTGAGCCTACAGCAGAGGCCGACAGCCCGCCACCAGCTCAGCCCAGGCTGCGAAGACTACTGTAAATGGTGGGGACTAGATGTACGATTCTCATTTTAGAAGTAGGCGAGGATGAAATGTGAGTTTTTACCCAGTACAATCGCATACCAATCTTTGCCTATCTCAAATTAAGCTAATCAGGTAACAAAAGTTTATGAAAGGAGTAGGAAGAGAATTCAGTGATTTTTATATCAATTTTGTATCCCCTCTCTCCACACAAAAACCCTGTAACTTTGGTCTTTTATCTTTGACTTTAATAAAATAATGATGCGTTGAGAAAATGGGGTATAAATCTTCATTTTGGAGGCAATTAAAGTGTTGATTTCATTCATGCCCCTAAGCAATTCTTGTAATTTGCTCAAATAGCTTTATGTACTCAGCACTCCGGAGCTTTTAGAATCCCATTTTCTAGTTAGGCTTGTTGGATTACAATTTTTATTCAACAGCAGCTACCGGAGGGTTCCTGGCGGAATCTGCACTTTACAGTTCCCGGGTGAGGGCTGGTGGGCTGAACTAGGCATGGGGCCGGCAGCCCGCAGCGCCAAGGCTGGGAGCCGCCTGCCGTTTTCCCACCTCCGGGCGGCCAAGCCGGGATTGCACTTGCTGGCTGTTTCTTGCCTTGGTGTCTACTGCTATAAGTTTCCAACCTGCCAAATAGTGACGTACTGCCACTTTTAAAGCTCAGTTCTACCTTCCCCTTGCTCTTACTGGGCAGAAAAGGAATTTAGCCTGGATCTCGGGATTGCCTAGAGAAATCCAAGCTGGGAATTTGTTTTAAAAGGATGATATTGAGAAAAGGAAACCATAAGATGACACCAAGAAAGAGGTGTCAGGCACTCAAGCAAGAACTGTACAAGACACCCACTGGCCAACTGTGATCATGGCAGAGCTTGCAAAGGAAAACCCAGCCGAAGTAGCTGGCCTTTGGTTTAACAAAGGCAGGCTGATCTCTTCCCCCAAGTTGGGACTCACGTGCCAAGTCAGAAAGAGAAACAACTTGGAGCCTTCCTTTATAATGGGGGGGGGGGCGGCATAAGAGGGAGGGGGCAAAGGAGGCCGAGACTCAAATCTCTAGATGCTTCACAACAGTTCACCACAGAACTGTCCTGAGCCCTGTTTCATCTCATTCACTCCTCACATTTTCACTTTCATTGCATTTTTGCAACTCTTTTGGACCAATCCAGAAACATAGAGACAGAAGAGAGAGAGAAACTGGAAGCAGAGAAATCCCTTCCTCCCCAGGCAACTCCAGATAAAAGTCATCCCCACTTAGTAACACATAGGGAAGAGAGGCCTGGTGGGAAGCCTGCAGAGGGGGAGTATAGCAAGGCCCTCGGTGGAAAGCAAAGGCAGTGAGTAGGTCCCCACACTCCACACCGAGGGAGCCACAGTGCGCTCCTGAGCTGACACTTGCAAAAGCTGCCAACCCAGAGGACTCAGAGCACGTACCAGCTGGGGGATGAATGGAAAGGAGGAGGAGAAAAGTCCATATTTATCTGTTTTTATAACCTCAGCCTGGTCTTATTTTTTCTATTAAGTACAATAAAATGGGCGAGCTTGCCGCGAACACCTCACAAAGCAATGTTCAGTGAGGTCTAGAAGCGTTCGGCCGAGGAAAACTGACAAGACAGGCTAATGAACCGTATAGACAGGGAGAAAATAGCCAGCATTTGCTAGATTTCAAACCCTCACTGTCTTTCTTAGACCACCTATCTTGGATGTATTCCTAATAAAATAAGAAATAAGCAGACCCTACACTTTTCTTTTCTTAGAGATAGAAGGGGGGAAAAATGCTCCTGAACAAAGCCCTACAATCAGAGGCGGTCACTGGCAGTTAACACTCCCATTATTATAGAGGGTAAATAAAACAAAGACAAAAATTAAAAGCGACAAGAAACAGGTCAAGTTTGCTAGCAAAGCTTTTACAAGCTCATCTCTTCAGGTCGAATCCCAGAGCCAGCCTTAATGAAGCAATAATAGCCACATTATTCAAAAATTTTCATTTCGATGGAAATGTATCTAAAAGGGACTTAATCATATGCAAATAATAAAAGGAGGTGGTAGTGACCCAGCAAGCAATATGCATACAGATTTTTTTTTTCCTGGGATGTTGAAATTGAAAAGCACATACCTGGTCAGTTAGATTTGCTGATCTTGTTATATCTTCACTGTCTGATTTTGATCCTCCTTCTCTATCGTCTATCACCAAATCGATAGGCATTTTCCCTTTCAAACAGCTAATATACCGGTGGCAGAAATTGTCACATAATTCGTGTACCTACATTATGACAGAAATAAAAAAATGGAAATATAATCAGGAGTGCATAAATGACATTGACAAGTGCAATCCACCCCCCTTGTGAGATCCAAACTTCCAAATAGGGGAAACACAGGGCAATTGTCCTCCAGAGACCCCTAGACGCATCCAGAATTAGGAATAACTTTCTTTTCTTGCAAAATAGAGATATCCCAGAAAATTGACAGTGACAAGATGATTCACAGGCTACAACATATTCAACACCCGTGTTAAATTCATCTGCTCCTGGGGCTGTGGCCATTAGAGAGGTGACCTGCATGGGTGACATTTAAGGTAAACTATTTAATTTCATCCAGTTACTTTAATCATAAATACCCTTCCAATGTGTCTAAGGAATACACACACACACACACACACACACATCTACATATACTTTTTTTTTTCTCCAAAGGATTTGTACTATGGTGGGATAGGATATATGCCCGTCAACTCAAGTCCCCATAACATTTGTAATAAGAGTGTCTATCCCTATGGAGGGTATTTTAGGATTTTTTTTAAAGGAGGAAATAAAGATGCCAGAACTCCTGATATAAAAAAACCTACAATCACAAAAATTGATTTTCTTTTAAGCAAGGAAAAATAATGCCTCAAAATATTCAAGTGCAAGTGGAGAGGTCTCTTACAGGTCCCAGGGATCACTGACATGCAAAAATTCACAAGAAACCTCAGTATCCTTGCAACTTAATGTTAGTTTGAATTACAATGCATTAAGTTTTTATTGCTGAGATTTATAGAAGAGCTAGCAAAATCCTGTTATCCCACACCCTTTCTTGAGTGTGAAGGTGGGGTGGGTGCAGAATTCACAGATTGAAGAAATTGACACAACTATCAGCTCTGCTTTGTCTCTGCAAAACATTTACTGTGCCTCCCCCACCACCTCCTCCAGACTCCGTGCACGCTCCTCCTCCTCCCCCTCTGCCTCTCCTCTGTGTCTGACCTGCCGCTGCTTTCAGACTGTCTTCCAGAAACTCACGAAAACTAAACAAAACTTTTCCGCCCTCGGAGGTACCAAAGAAGAGGAGGAAGAAGAGAAGAGCCCATGGAGGTATTAAGCTGTGAAGCAGACTCACAACAGCTTTCTAAACACCAACTGGGATGCACAGAACTGCAACTATTTACACAAAGCCAGAAAGGTATTAGGAATGAACACGAGGCGAGGGCGTTTGTGGTCCCGGTTTTAGTGGCTGAAATTGTAATTAAACTGCGAAGAGAAATGGACGCTAAGATTGGCCTTGACACTAATTACCACAAAGAAAGACATTTATGCAAATGTCTCAGAAGCCTGAACTTCAGCCATTCTAAACCCTCCCCCCTGTGTGTTGGGGGTTAAGGGAGAAGTGGAAGGAAAGGCTAGAGAAATTACCTTCTCTAATTCCAACAGATGAAACCTTAATACTTGTATGGCTTGAATCATCTGCAAAGATACAAAAAGAATGAACATCCCATTCCGGGTTTGCAGAAAACTGGCTGTCATAGCTCTAGCATCTCCAGTCCGCCCCCTCCCACCAGTAAATAGAGTTATTTTGATTTATGGCAATAACACTAAAACTTAATAGCAGCGACTGGGTACCATCTAGAGGTTTATATTTCTTAAGGAGAAAAAAATAGCTAAAACAACAACAAAGCACCTAAGTGGGGACCATAAACACTCTCCTCGCCCTTGGCTCTCCCCTTTCTCCGACCCACTGGCCCCCCTCAACCCCCCAAAAGGTCACAGCACTGGACTAGATGTTTCCTTGGAAGGAGCGGACCGAAAATATTCCCAATGACCCCCCAATTGTGGCTTTTTCACATTGCAAATCTCCTGTTGCCTTGCGCACACCTTTCGGGCAAACTGATTGTTTGGGGGCTCTTGCCGGGTAGCTAGCTCCCCTTGTGACGTTACTTCCAGGGCTGGGAAGTCCGCAAAGTTTAAGCACTCACGCTGACAAGGCCAGAGATAAATCCCCGCGCTGATTAGAACTGTGAAGCCCGGCTGTCATAAAAAACAAAAGCTCGCATTTCCCTGCGCCGGCTCGCCCGGCCCCTCTCCAGATGAATTTATATCCCCCCGGACTTTGTCCCCGGACCACTTGTCCGTGGCCAGAAACATTTGCAGCCAACTTGCAGCCACGGGGAAGACGGTCTAGAAACCTCAAGGCTCTCAAAGCAAAGCCAGGGCTCTGGAGGTGGGGGCTGGGTGGGGGGAGCGATGGGATGGGGGAGGGGAGTAGGGGGTCCACTCTTACCAAGTTATCCAGTTCTGGATTCGAAGAAAATAGAGGTTTTTCTGCGCGAATCTAAATACAAGTGAGAAGGAGAAGGGAGAGGGAAGGGGGGGGAAAAAGAAAGACAATTTGAAATCTGGTCGCCTTCTTAGTTTTTTGCCTCATTACACTGTCGGGGGCAGGATGTAACCTCCGGGAGGGACGCGGTGACACCGAATTCGTCCCTCGCAGAAACACTTCGGTGTGAATTAAATAAGCCGAAAACGAGCCCAGAGCTCAGTCTACTTCCACTAGCAACTACTCTGCTCTCTTCTGGGGACGCTGCTCAGCTCATCAAGTCCAAAGCAGCTACAACGCCTGGTGTGCTCGATTTTATTTTACAGAATGAGCTTTCTGCGTTAGTTTATAGAGGGTGAGTGGGTAGGAATATGGGTGATTTTAAGTTACCCGCAAAAAGACACTCATAGAAGAGGAAAATCCGAGGGTGGATGTAACATGCATGGCTTGGAGTGGACTATTTGCTGGCTACTTTTGAAAATGTGCTGGGTGAGGGAGTTGGGGGAGGGAGGTTCTTTTATGTTTCTTTTACTTTTTTTAAAAAAAAAAATTTATTTTGCTGACCTGTTTGGCGAACACGGCTATATCTTCATTGAATGACTCTGACGAGCAGACGTCCCCGCCCGCCACCCCCGGCTCGCGGGGGGTACAAGTGGCTAATTCACATTTCTCAAAAATCAGTGCTAAGAGAGGGAAGAGGGGGTGTCTGTAAGAAAATACAACAGTCACAAACAACACAATGGTTAGTCCCTGTCAGTGAAAAAAGGTGCCCAAGAAAAACAACTAGAGAAGCTAGATGCACGGACCCCTCTCTGATTTTGTCACCTACTTTTTTTCCTTCCCCCCCCACCCCAGGTAACTGCTTAACTCCCCTTCCTCCTAGAGCCCCGAAGTCTGAAGGCCCTCGGCCCTGGAGGGTACCTGAGGCTTGGTTCAGCAATATCTGACCAGAGAAATTGGCAACATTTGCTAAGAATAAAAACCCAAGCGGCTCCAGCAGCCATTTTGAATTAAGTTTCCCACCCGACAAGCCCTCGTCCCTCGGCTGCACATCCAGGACCCGGCTGGAGGAGAGAGGCGCTGGGCGTGGGGGTCGGGGCAGCTGCCTCAAGTGGCTTACTCCAAGGCGGCCGCGCCAAGCCCAAGGCTCCGGGGATCTCTGTGGCAGGCACACAGCTAACTTGGGAAAAGGACCTCTATGGCTGCGGGACCAACTGTCACCAAGCTGCACCTACAGATCGGGACCCCAGGGCCCTCAAAAGCAAGGAGGCTCCTCCTCAGCGCCCTGCACACTCCTCCCTTCGCGCGGATGGCCCCCACCACCTCCCAAAGAAAGTTCCTTCAAATATTTCTGCGGTAAAGCCTTTCATTTTGTGTCTGCAGAGTGGCAAAGCAGCTAGTATTGCGAGGGGCCTAGATGTCGCTTGTCTCAGCCCATTAAAAAAAAAAAAATTGCTGCTTCTAATGCCCAAGGAGGTGTCTCAAGTCTTTTATTAGCTCTCACAGCCCAGCTGGGAATTTAACAGTTTGGGGTCCTTTTCAAAGCTTCCCCAAATGTTCTGTCCGGGAGCCTAAACCATTTGTAGTTAACGCTGCTGCGGACAGAACGCTGGGATTTAAACAAGCCCATTGCACAGGGGCCAGAAAATAAAGCAGAAAGATTTTTTTTTATCAGCCAGGGAAGATAAATATTGCCAGATTTTTTTAAAGAGAAGAAATAAATAGAAATGAAAGTTGCTGAAAAGTAAAAAGTGGTCCCCGAATTTATCAGCACACAGTAGGCACAAGTGACTTTGAAAGGATTTTACTCGTCCAGGTTCTAATCGAAAGGCCGAGGAGAACACGGTGTAAACCGCTGCCAGAAAACAATCTCTGGCTGAAGAGCACCCCAAATGTACTTCTTTCTAAATCCTGCAGATTTTACTTTCGAACACAAAATGCCAAAACATCTAGAAGTTTCGTAGTGTTTATAACAATTCAGAATGAACCCCTCTCCTTGACTTCGGTGGTCAAACTCCCTACATGCAAAACATGTCCCCCTTTGCCTGACCTGCAACTGTCCTCCCTTGATTTTATTGTGCAGTGGCAGAGCCAGCATAAGCTTGCTGAGTAAACTTAGCAAGTCAGAACAATCAGTGGCTTAAAAGATTTTCCCTTAAACTAAAAGTTTCATTCCAACACAAAGGCGCTTACATTTAGAAACCCCTAACGCTCTCCAGGCGAAATCGAGCAAGAAAGGACTCCAACCCGCTCAGCGGGAGTCTGAGAGGGACCAAGGACCTCTAGGCAACTTCTCCCGTACTGGGACCCTTTTGCGGACGCCGCTGCGGTAGAGCAGGGCGCTGGGGGTACAGGGAGAGCGTATGGAGATGGGGGGCTTCAGGGATGGCAGGCCAACTTCCCAAATTTTTATGCATTGCCAATAAATAGTCACCAAATATCTACTTCCAAACCAGAGAGCTCTGACTTTCCTCTTACCAAGGGCACAGAGAAGTAGGGGAAGCATCGCATCTCAGCTGCTTAACCTGCTGCCCCTTGTACCTACCCATAAATGGCATCTTTATCTCTCTTTAAAGCGTCATTGACAGAGGAGCCCATGCTGGGGGCCATGGCGTTGGTGTGAGCTGTGTGCGGGTACTGATGCGAGTGCAGAGGAGGCCCGTGGTTCAGGTGGTGGACCGGCTGCATGGACCTGGCTGCATGCGGGTCCGCATACATCGTGGAGGGGATGCCTACTCCATCCATGCCCCCATAATGGGGTAGATCGTCGTACTGCGTGACAAACAGGAGAGAAAGAAGGTTCAGAAGGCCAGGCGGGCAAATGGGGAAATGGCAGGGCGCTGAGCGTATAGAAGGTCAGTCTAGCTGGGTCTTTCAACCCTGATTTGGTGGCCTTGCATCTCTGAAGTAGAGATTTACTATTTAAAAAATAATTTGGAACGTAAAAATTCTAAGATTCTCCATAAGACTAGTCTAAGATGAATGGTCTTGCCCTAACTTGTGTCCCCATCAACTAGTTCAGGAATTCAGGATCCTCTGGCAAAGAAGGAAAGAAGAAAGAAGGAGAAAAAGGGAAGCATTTTTCCCGAGGGCGGGAGGTAAAACGTGCATGTCTCCGGCGGAGGAAATTCAAAATCACAATAATAAAACGTGCCAGGACAGTGCAGCAAACTCGCCTAGCTTCGCAGTCCCTTCACATCAGGGGGAATTAAAAAAAAAAAAAAGTTACGATGGGAACAGCTACGCCAAGCACGTGAATTCAGACAGGCTTCTCATTTTATTTCCCTGCCAGCGTGGGGTTAGGCTGTTCTGCAAGACACTGCATTTCTTTTGCTTTCCAAGACAACTCTTCTAAATTATACAAAACTAACTGACCCCCTTATAGGTGGAATTCAAGGAAACAAGGCTTTTCCTGTACATGAGAGCTGAATTTAGAATTGGGCAGCTTTCTCCCAAAGTTAAAGGAAATCTATAGTTGAAGCAGTTAATATTTTATATAGTTTTTTACTCTTATGTAGTTTCTCCACAGACTAGAAGTCAAGGAGGCAAATGTTACTCATCAGGTTTAAAGCAAATTCAAAAGCATGTGCACATACAAACCCCCACCTTCCTCTTCCAGGAAAAAAAAAGACTACTTTCATATTGATTGTCATTATTTTTGTGTGTGTGAAATTTAGCTATTTAGGTTTTTCTAATAGGTTCATTCCAGGCAAGTTCTTTTCCCAAGATTTGGGGAAGCCGAGAGTGAAATGATTTTCAAAGAAAAGAGGAATTGCCACTTTCATCTCCTTAAAGCCAGAGGTGTGAAAAGAATTTGGAAGAACACTGACATTTGCCTGAACCAAAGGAGTAAAGAAAAATGTGTCAGCCTAGTAACTTTCTTTTGCAAACAGGGCTTTGAGGGCCAGGACACAAATTATGCAGGAAGGCTTTTTGTAGACCCTCTTTCTTTTAAGAAACTACCTCGGTTGGGTTGTCATTGTCTCACTTTACTCTGACTGCATTTCCATTCAAATAGGAATATTGGGGGAAATTAGTATTGCATTTTTAAACTGAGTAGCTGTGTGCTTAGTATCCAATTAGTACAGAGTTTATCTAAGAAAAACTTGCAAAATATCATCTTGCAGAAAAATCAATACAAATTAAAATTACTTTTAAAAGATGAATGTTTTCCGACCAAAAAACTTGCCATACTATGACAAAGTTATCCACTTAAAAAAGTTACACAAATCTAATGATACTACTAAAGATGAGTATTATCTACAATATATCAGAAGTTTCCAGCTGTGTATGCTAGTTTAAACATAGCTTTAAACTTCTGATCCCTGAACCCTCAAATTATAGCATTAGGTATCTCGCTGAAAAAAAAAAAAAAAAGATGATTTCTTGAGCTTGTATTTTTATTTGTATAGCTGCTTGTTAGTAATCTATAGAATACTTGGTTACTTGAATTAACAACTCCAAGTAAAATACATAAGTCTACAAATGCAGTGAATAAATCCTCTTGCTTTAGGCCACGGCTTTAGGAGCCTCATTTTAAAAGAGAGAAAAAATGAAACTTTTTAGCAGTGTCTTTCAGCCACGTTTCAATTTAATCTCATATTTGAGTTCCACAATTGTTTTTTAATACGTACCCTTTGCGCCATCGGCCTCTCTGGCTCCCTTCCTACTTCAACTTCTAATATATCCTCTTTAAGGCCAGTGTGAAAAGAAACAAATATGTAAACTCCCCCGAAAAAAAAAAAAGCACGACGAAAAATCCCTTAACGTTTCCAGCAACGCGAGCTACTGGTCCCAGATCTTCGGTCTATGGGACCTGAAGCAAAGCGCCCGAGTCACTGAGCATAAAAGCGCTCCGTTTCCAAGACAGCAGCGGGGGCAAAAAAAAAAAAAAAAAACAGATCTTCTCTCCCCCAAAAATCAGTTTAAAAAAAAAAAAAATGCGCCCCTCAGACCCAACTACCAAATCTCATGGCTTTCTGCCACTCCAGCTGTCAATCACAGGCGAGGTTGTCAACGTGGTGAATGAATGATCATCCGCTCTGTCTTCTTCTGGTCAGAACACCTCAAATGTTAATATTCAAATGCACAAAGCCCTAGCGCTCGCTTCCCTTGAATCAGTCCTAATTCCTAATCAGTTTCTCTCTTCTCTCGCGCTCTCTCTCTTTCTCTTTCTCTCTCTCTCTCCCTCTTTGCAACTGCTGCACTGGAGGGAGATTAAGAGAAGGAGGGTTAAAAAAAATGTCTGTCTGAGTTTGTCTTAAAGGAGCCACGATCGATGCTGCCCGCTTGCAGTCTCCGTGCGTGTGTAAAGTGTGTGTTGCACAGGCGGAGAGGTGGATTCCGACCAGAATGCTAGAACCCGGAAGTAGTGGTGGCCATAACAGGTCGCGTCTTACACAATGCATTGGGCTGCAGCAAGTAGGCTCCTCGGCAGGGGTGGGTGCGCGAAGCGAGCTCTGGCCGCGTAGGAGAGGCAGAGAGGCGCTCCATTAAATCGCACGCCCAGACACAAACACCACGCATCCAGGGCACACGCACACAAATGTGGGCAGCAGTCTTCAGCCACCGGCTTTATTTTCCGTATTCTTGTTTTTCCCTCGCCCTCTATACTCTCCCCCCAAAGCAGACTTTCTTGAAATAAATTGGGAATCAACGCGGGGCCGGCAGCAGCGGGAGTTGTTTTGCATGGAGCCCCACGCGTAGACTTCATGAGTTTCCTCGAAATTATTGGGGTCTGCCAGTATTTTTTCCGCGAGGAGGGTATACACAAAGTACTGAATTCTCAGAATTAAACACGCCAAGGAGAAAAGTCAAACCGGGAAAGAGGAGGAGCAGGAGCGGGTCTGGAAAAGGCTCGGCTAGGGAGTCCCGAGAACGTGGGGTGGAGGTGGCTCCAGCTTTCTGCAGATCCAGCTGAGAGGGGTTTTGCTGTCAGAGGTGGACGCCCGGTCGGAGGAAAGGAAATGCTTGCATTTTGTCACTTTGGGCTGGGACGCCCCCACCTCCTAGCCACGGCGGACCCCGGCCCTAGCCCGGGCGTCCTGCTCGAAGTGAGAGAGGAAGGGAGGAAACAATGAACTGAGCGCCGGGAATGTGCCCCAGCGCCTGTTTACAAACACCAAGCTATTTATGATCGCCAGAAAGCGAAACCCGACGCGGACTCAGAGCAGCCTAGACCTCGCGGGCGGAGTCCGGGCTGGGGAGCTGCGGGGAAGGAGGCTCTCTCTCTAACCGATTCCGGGCGAGGCGGCGGTGCGCCCAGGGCGCGGCGCGACGGGGCAAGAGCGCTAGGCTCTGGCTGCGGCCGCCGCTGCCTTTGTCTAGCAGGCGCCGAGGGGCTCCAGTCTCGGCCTCGTTCGGGCCTGGAGGGGCCCGGCGCCCCCAGCTCTTTCTCGGGCAACGCCCCGCACTCTTCTCTCCATATCTCCTACTCTGCACTCGGCTTTCCTGTCTCCAGTCCCGCCGGGTGAAAACTCACAGCGCCAGAAAAGCCAGAGAAAAAGAAACGCACTACGTGAGCTGAGATTTCAGACAAAAGCTGCCTATACCTACAACTCGGAGGCTCCTATCAGCCACTGGTTTTAACTTTCTCCCTTTAAATATCTATTCTCTGGGCTTTCAATTTTTTCCTTCTCTTTATTCTCCCACACTACGCTTGCCCTTTATTATTATATTTAGTAGTGTTATTTTCGTATTTGTTTTTCTGCCCGCCGGGCTCTGATCTGCCGAGACGGCTTAGCCGTAGCGGCTCTACCAGCGGCTAGAAACCTCACATCCCCAACCAAGCAGGGGCTCGCGGCTCGCTCGACTCGGAGAGGATTTTTCCCCCTCCCTCCAGCAGAAACCTCGCAGAAAACTCCCCCTGCGGTCGACTGGAAAATGAGCTCACCCAAATCTCGGTAGGCAGCCGTGAAGGAGGGCTCAGCCAATCAGGAGGCGCCCCCGCCCAGGCGGCCGCGCATTGGCTGCGGGGAAAATCAATTATCAAATAATCGATCAGCAGGGAGCTTCGATCTGCCGGGAATGCAAACTGCCAGTCCCCATTCCCGCCCTGAAGGTGGCCAAAAGGCTGACTCCCGCAAAGCCCTCCTCCCGCGCTCAGCGCCCCCACCCCCCTGCCACTCGCCGCCTGCGGACAGAATTCTCACTCTGAAGGGAGTGTAAGTAGAGAGAAGAGTTTTGAAAAAGATTAGGGGATCCCTTCACCCGAAGATTATTTGGAAAAGGTTAGGAGCTCTAAAACGTATTGAATCAACTCTTAAGCGCAGAGTAAAAGAGAATTTGCATGCGTTGTTGAGGGGGACTCGAGTTTCTGTACAGTGGGCTTCCGAGGAGCAGAGGATACAGAGCGAGGGAGCATCAGAACGTAGATCTGGGATCGGGTCACGACGAGCGCTCGCAGCCTCCCTAGGCTACTTTAGTGCTCCGCCTGAGTACACGCTGGCTTGTTTGGCCTCAACAGCGGTGCGTTTGCCTAAGCCCTGCAGATGAGTCTTCCCAGCACAGCACTCCCGCCTCAGACATCGTGCTCTCCCTGAGTGTACTCGAAGGTCTGACACAAAGTTCACCCAAAGCCTTTGGAATGCGCTTTGCCTTGAAAAAGCCCCTACTGTTAAAACAAAAAACAAAAACAGAAAACCACCAGATCCCTTGTCACTTGTCTCGCTCTCTTTTCTTGCTCCCAATTTATGTCTCTGTCCCTCTCCCTTTTTTTTTTTTTCTTTCCAAAAAGTTTTAGGCTCTTTTAGTTTTCTCCACG
The DNA here is from genome assembly GCA_963573935.1 of Arctocebus calabarensis. Lineage (NCBI taxonomy): Eukaryota > Metazoa > Chordata > Mammalia > Primates > Lorisidae > Arctocebus > Arctocebus calabarensis. The sequence continues at coordinate 45,982 of CAUYON010150082.1, forward strand.
GCATGCATGTGTAACGTTTTCTGGCATGAATGCCCGCTACTTCACTTAGAAGGTTAAGGCAGGCCAGTGAGTAAAAGTTGGGTTGAGGGAGAAGGGTGGAGGGGATGCCAGGTGAATTACCAGCGCCTTTGTGTCCTTGAGTGATACCCCCTCCCACTCCCAACGTGAACTTGGGAGCAGAATTTCAGGCTACGATGAATCCTCCTGGTCTCAGGAAAGCGATTTCTGTTTAATTCTTGCGGGTTGGGCTAGGCAGCAGACTCCTTTTCTGTTAATGAAAGGACTAAGCTGGGCCGGCAGCCTGAGAACTCTTCCCCGAACCCCAGGTGGCAGCGGCTGACACCTGAGCGCCTTCCGACGGCTGCTCGCTGGAGTGTGAGCACGGATCTCCAGCACGCCCGCTGCTGCAGTGGGCATGGGAGGCAGCTAGGAAGGGGGGGCCGTGGATAAACCAAATACCAACAGGGCACGTCTACGTTTACGATCCTTAAATGAAATTCGAGGGAAATTGTGTAAGTATAATTTAACTGAGAGAAATTTACTGTGAAATGCGCTTAGATGACCGTGCATCTAAGGGTTCTCCAGCAAAGACTTAGGGAACTGGCTGGAGTTATCTTAACTCTGCGACCACGCTTTCAAATTTGGAAAAGGTCAGTTTTTATATGAATAAAAATGTATATGTACACATACACAATAGGATTTATTTTGTATTGTTGTTTTCCAGACGTTTTTGTTGTTTGTTTTGTTTTCTACCAGAGATAAAAAAGGAAAAGGTTCAGGTAGGTCCCTCTTTTCAACCATAACCAAAATCTCCAAAGCAGGAGGAAGATCATTGTGTGCTCCAACCATGATATGTCAGATTGCCTTTAAAAAGTACATTGAATTACCTATAGGCAGATTTTCCTTTAAAAAAAAAAATGGGATAATTTGAGTTTGCAGGCCTAAAATAAACTCTTAGTAGCTTTGAAAAGTACCCCCTTCCACTTTTTCCCACTTATACCTAAACCTAATGTTACTTCTAGGCCTTATACGATCAATTCTGAACAATCAAGGGACTAAAACACTTTTACAATGTAATTACAGTAGTACAAATTGTTTGCCCAAACCTCATTCTGGATAAGGATTTTACAATTAGCAAACAGTTATTACAGTTGGGGCTCGCTGAGAGAAATTGCACAGAGGATGTCTAGAATTGCAATATAGTAGCCATAAAAAAAAAAATCTCCTTTAGCAGGGCAGCCATTAATCATCTATTAAAAGAAAAGAGCGAAGGGACAGTTCCAGGTATCCCAGTAAACTACTGCTAATATTTATGCCTGTTCTGTGATAGTACCTATCCTAACCTTATTTCAGATATTTGGTTTTTAAGGCAATAGCACTTTTATTTTGCAAAAAGTTGGCCTGGTAAAGGGTTCTGGCATTTTGCCCTAGCTCTTGCCAGTCAGGTCCTTCATTCTTTTCTTTCCCTTTTTATCACAGAGCACTTTCCCCCAAAGAGAGAAGGGTGACTCAAAAGAGACAGGCTAGGCCCTAGGTCTCTATTGTTTAGAACCCCACACACAGAGGTGGTTCAAGCAGCACTGTTCCTTTAGGCTGTTGGTATAGTTGTGTTGGAGAACTCCCCTGTAACTTTCTGTTCTCCTTTAAGGAATTGGTGCGTTTTGAGAGGCCTATATACTGAACTAGTCTTTTGTCCCCAAAGGTCACACTGATGAGTCAGCTTCAAAACCCTCAGAAATTGAAGAGGCACCTCTTAAGGTAAAATGTGTGTGTATTTGCCAGCCCAGAATAAACAAAAGCCTGTTAATCAATCGAGTTTGGCAGCTGTGTTCACAGAATGATAAGGGTTTATCATCTGGCACCTAACTTTAAGATGCCTGTTAAAATGTTGTGATTGCTTTTTAGGTTGTCCTGTGGTGTGGAGGCTTGGAGTTTGTATTTCAAGAACATTCATCCCCAGCATCTCACCCTCACATTAGCATTCTCATTTCAAAAACAGAAATAAGAGGGAAAGACAGTTTAAAGAAAATAGATTTGAAATCTAGTAGAGATAGTGCAGGAATGCTAGAGATAAGAGGCTGGATGTGATATGAGAAAGGTACCAAGAAGTCACAGCTAATGAATAGCTGTGAGAAAAGTGAAATAGACTATTTAGAGGTCTATTAAGAAGAGAAACCTGGTTAGGTGATAGGAAAGGGGTTACTGAGAAAGGATTAGGGAGGACGTTAATCAAGTGTTCCGAAGCAATCCAGGCTATAAGAACTGGGAGATTTGTTTACTGCATTTTGCTTCAGAAAACAAAGAATGTCTGGGTCCAGTTCAGAAGTCAATGAGAGGTCAGCTTATGCTCTCTGACTATTGCAGGGAAAATACCTAAGTGACTATATTCCAACTGGATAAAGCAAAAGTTAAGATTGGGGGGAGGGTGTTTTCCTTACTACTTTTCTATTTCAAATCATTAAACTGCCTTGGTCTCTAGAGGGGGAAAAAACTACACTGGTTAACATAATTACTAGCTCTGACATTTTCAGAAGTTATAGAGGTCTTTTATTAATTAAATGGAGGGCTTAATAAAATATTCCTAATAAAATTTATGGTTGTCTTAAAACTTTCTAAACAGTGCTATAAATTCTTAATAAAATTAACTGGGAAATGAGTTATTAGCCTACACTTTACCCCCTCCCCAACTTCTGCATAAGGAGTGTCTGCAGAATGAAAAGGAAATAGAAGCCTTTTAGTAAAATATAAATATTAGACAAAGCCTTACATTGCTCTAGATAGAAGAGGCAAAGACTCTGCTGTTATTTCTAATGCCCTTATTCTTCAGTATCTCCCAACAGTAACTAATCACAAAACTTCATGGAAAGAATTTCTTTCTCTTTTCTAGTACATTCTCTATATGTGTATATATAAATACATTCAAAACACAATCCTTTCTGGACTGAGTTGCCTGTTAAATGCAATTAAAAACTCAGATATATTGTGCAAAATTCCAATATAGAATCATGAAGGCTCAAGATGCATACTGTTAAAAGATAATTTAAAATAAAATGCAATGTGATTTCTCTCATTTTAATGTCTTTAGAGATAACTTTCAAATAATAAATTTCTCAATAACATTTTCCTCTGAGCTCCTCATTACCAAGTTGATGTATTTTCTGCAGCAGCATTTTGTTGAGCAGATATGCAAGACTTTTTCATATTATTATTTTTCAAAACAGTTTTTAGGTACTTCTGTTCATCACGGATTCAGTGTTGGCTAGCTAGCTATTTAAAAGAATAGCACACTTGCATAAACTCCAAACCAAACAGCCTTGGTGAATTGTTTAGCATTTAAAAGGCTTGATCTTTTGTGCCGTCTACTGGACAATGGAAAAACTGCAGCTTCAAAGACAAACTTCTCTTGTCCAGCATTTAATGGGGGTGAAAGGTGAGGGGGAAGGGTGTGATTTGGTTCTAGTACGTAACAAGAGAGGATGGAACACAGGCCCTATCTTAAGACTCAGAGGACAGGTTTAGGGTCTAATCATATTTTCCAAATCCAAGGATAGAACATTGTATCAACTGCAGGCACACCTCAACCACTTGACTATGGTACAAGGCTAAAACCTACATTTAACACAGCTGTGTATGTTGTTCGTGCACAACATCAGCTGAGGAATAGACAGAAAAAAGGATGGGATAGGATCAACATCTCTAAAAAAAAAAATAGTGGTGTTTGCTTGGCTTTGAATATGAATTTGCTTGACAGCCAAGTTACTGTCTGGATAATACAGATGTACAAATTAATTCTTGGAGTTTGGTAAATGACATTGTTTGGTAATAATAATAAAAAAGGAACTTACAGGAGAGAGCAAATAAAACTTAACTAGATGAAATTTAGTCAAGTTCTCTTTTGGCAATTCTGGATGAAAATGTAAAACTAGTATTTTCACATGGACATCACAAGTGGGTGACAGTTAATGAAATTAATAGTCAATGCTGTTTAATGTTATCTTAAACATTTAAAAAGTGCATATTTGGGTTAAGGTTTAAAAAAATGATAGAGATCTAGCATTGTGTAATCTTTGTATAAAAAAAAGTATGAAGCTAACTTTGACCTCTCTTCCATAGTCATCTAGCACCTGAAATAATCACAATTACCATAGAGAAGTGATTTTGGGCTTCCACTCACCAAATATGAAAAAGTCAAGCTGATTTGGGCCAAAGAAGCATAGACTTTGGTATACGGGCTCTTAAAACTGTTTCTGTGCTTTTTCTGAAGTTAAAATTCCTTATTGCATTTTAATAAAACCTGCTAGCACATGACTAGTTATTAGGGTGCCTTTTAATAAAAACCTAATAGTGAGAAAGAGACAGCTTTAGGACATTTTATTGATCCACAAATATATTACAATGACCTGCTTCAAATATACATTTTTGATGTGGCTCTATGTCAGGGTGACTTTAAAATATTGTATTAAATATAGATACATCAGAGAACCTGTACTGGCACTGACTATTTAAAGCAGTGAGACTACTTGTATTGTAGATCAAAACTCAGGGTAGCTTCAGTTGTTTATAGGAACAGTGGTGTTGGTGGGTGGTGGCTGTCTTCTAAACTTTAGCATAAACAACTATAAACTGTCAAAGGTTATTCTTTTATGAGATGCTGTTTTTTCCCAACCAAACAAAAAATCCTCCTAACAAGAGCTAGAAAACGTAGAAAAATCTTCCAGGAACTAATCACAAATGCACACACGTCCGATAAGGTCTAAAGTAATAGTGGAAGTACTGCGTGCTGGCAGACGTCTAGCCAGCACGCTCTCGCCACCAAGAGCAAACATTTACCTTCGAAGCTATACTGGATCAGACAAACTGACCATCTTAGCACGATGTTCCACTTGGTAAACGGGCGCATTTTGTGAAAACCTTCAGGCAAAAATCATAGTGATTATTCAAAAATAAATATTTTAATATTTCACTGAGTTATCTAATGAATAAAAAAAAAAAATCCAACGCTTCCTGCAGCGAAGCAAGAATTCTAGCAGCTGAATAACACAGGAGGAAAAGAACAAGAAGCCGGAGGACGCCTGCTGAGTAGTTACTCACTGGTGAATATCTGAAAACGTACTTTTCTGTGCCCTTATTTAATAATAAAAAATAAACATGATCTTTCCTTGTCTTTTTTTTTTTTTTTAATTAACATGTCAGACTATGATGTGCTTGGTAAAAAATCTTATTTTTTTTCCGGGCGATTTATACAAGAAAGGGCCAATTTGAAAACTCATAATTAGTGGGGGAAGCGGACACGTAAGCCGCAAACAAATCGCTTCGCCGCGGATCCCACCATAGTCCCGAGAGGCGCCTCCTCTTCCGAGCTCACCGAGAGTAACTGCATTCCCTGGCAGCTCCGCAGCCACGTCCGGGCCGCAGCTCCTTACCGAGCTGGGCCGTCCCGGCGCACAGCCCTCTGTCCCAGCAGGGCTGCCCTGCCGCCTGCGCGCATCGCGGTGGCCGGTCCTCGCGGCGCCCTGTGGCGCGGGCGGGTCCGCGAGCGCTGAGCCTCCCAGAGCTCTCCACCTGTTTGCACCCTGGGGTGTGCGGGTTACCTGGGTCCCGCGGGAGTCCCCGAAGTCTGCTCCCTGTAGCCGGGGCCACGTGTTTGCTCACACCTGGCTTGGTGCAGGGAGGAGGTGTGTGTGTGGGGGAGATGTGTCCCCTAGGAAAAGAGAAAGAGGAAAAGGTCCCCAATTCTGCCAGTGCCTCCTCCCCCGCCATTTCGGCTACGATCCTGTCCTCTCTTTGGGGTTGGTCAGGTCTGGGCGCCGGTGGGAGGCAGCTCGTAAGCCGCAGCGGGAGGACCCACAGACCGGGGCGTGGGGACTCCAGCGCACACGTATCTGGGTTCTGCTCTTCGGGCTGAGCACCCGAGGGCGCCTTTCTCCCCAGCTGGACACGGGAACTTCGGATCACCCGCCCCCTGCCTATTGGCTTAATGCTGGAAGCTTCTTGCCTGTATTCCTGGACGGCTCTTCCTGGGGGTTTCCATGAGCCCCAGGGTGCTGCCCATCCCCCTTAACTCCCAGGGGATCGGGTGTCCCGTACTCTGCGAGGCTTTTGGGACTCGAGAGCCTCTGCAGAGCCCGCTCCAGCAGGGTCCCCTGCAGCGCGGCCACCCCCTTGCAGGGGCTGGGACATGCGAACGTTTGTGGCCAAGGTTGCGATTTCGGTGCGCCAAGGGGGTTAGAGGCCGCGGGAGAACCGCGCGGGGTCTGATGCGGTTCCCTCTCTGGGTCCCAGCCGCCTCCGGGTGGAAGGCGGGACGCCGCGCGCCCTGGCGCTCACACCTCGGAGGGAGGTGTAGAATCGAGCGCCCTGGAAGGGTGGGGAGGGCTGGGGCTGGAGTTCAGGGTCATGCCCGGAGGGATGAGGAGAGAGACGGTGAGACAGACGGAGAGAGAGAAAGAAATAGAGGGCTGCAGGGACATAGTCAAAAACAGATGGAGAGCGGGAATCTGACTTCGTCCTGTCCCACGGCAGGACACAGGAAAGCTGCCTCCCGGGGCTGGTGCGCCGGGAACCGGACCCGTGCGCTCTCCTGTTGCTACCTGCTGCCTCCGAGGATCCTTAGCTTTTGCACAATCGCATTTTGACTTTCCTAAAATAATTCCGCAAAGCTATTTGTGCTTCCACTGTTTCACATTTGGGAACAATTCCCTTGAGGAAAAAGAGAGAGAGGGAGAGAGAGAGAGAAGTGAAGAGGAAGAGAAGGGGAGAGGGAGAGAGAAGAGGTGAAGATGGGATGGCGATTGAGGCCGGGGGCAAACACTGACACCTTCTTTCAAAATGTCTCTTAAGCCATTCCAGAAATGACTGTCCTGTTCTGGCCAGTGGAAGTCACCGTCACCAGGAGGATGAGGTGATAGCTCTGCCTGGGGCTCACTTTTCACCGCTCTTTCCCACCATAGAGAACTTTAAATCAAGGTATTTGTTCTACTTGCCCATTTCACAGATGAGCAAGTTGAGGCTTAGAGCGTCTCAGTCCAGTTTCTTCTCCCCTTCTCTGCCTGCCTCAAGGGGTGTTATGTGTATGTAGTCCTTGAACTCTTAAAAAATCACAATTGTGGAAGGGAGACCTTTTTACTCTTCTTTCCTAAGAATGAAGGTGGGTGTCTCTACCTCCTCTGCTAGAAGCAGCCGGGTGCGTGATGGTGGTATGCGACAGTGTGAGTGTGGGGAACTGGGTGGTGGCTCCTTCCTCTTGTCGTGCTTCACAGAGCCCCTTTAGGAAAGAAGCAGACCAGGAGCTGTACTGACCTTCAGGAACTTCTCTCCAGGCAGAGAGCTGGAAGAAATGAAGAGGGCAGGGAGAGCTTGTATTTGGTGGTGATAGTGGTGGAGTCTCCTCACCTTGCTCTTTTCCAACTAATTATCCCTCCAAAACAACAAACGGGCCTTCAGCATTGACTTCTAATGACTGAGTGACCTTAAGAGGAAAACTGGCCCAGGTTACCTAGGGCAGGTGTAGGACAGAGACCTTATTTACTCCAGGATTAAAACCAACATCCCCTCTAACCCCGTCCTTCCTAGTCAGTTTGTCTTTTAAAGATGTGAGAAGGAACTTCTTGGAGTCTAAACAAACATAATACCTCACTGGGTTGCTTAGATTTCAAGTTCACCAAAAATCATTTTATTCCTGATCTCCAGAGCCCCACTGTCACCCAGGCTACCACACCATTTGCAAAGGATATCCTGTATCCTTTATGGGCAAAATAAATTTAGCTGACTCTTGTAATACTGAAACATTTTTATTTTTAGCTTCAAATTTTTCTCTTAAATCAAATCTGTTATTTGTCATCCTCATCTCCCCATATCCTGATTATTTATTTTCAGGCTTTTCTTCTAAGTTTTTTTATTATCTTGAATTTTATCTTGATTTGGGTGTTTGATACAAAAAAGACTTGCTTATAGATTGCTTATCTTTAGTTATGTATGTTTATTTATTTTTAAAACTTTTAAAAAATTTAATCTGTTCTTTTTTATTTTTGACTCATTGACTGTTAACAAAAAATAGCCTCCCTCTCCTTGAGATTTAAACTTTGATAATATTCTATGTCCTAGACTAGCTTTTATAATAAAGCGTTTTGCATTTTCTTAGATATTTATTAACTCACATATCTCTCAGTTAAAAATCTCTTGAGGATGGGTGGAGGGAGGGTAATTGGTGGGACCGCACCTAGTGGACATGTGAAATTTACTAGGTATAGAATATAAATGTCTAAACACAATAACTAAGAAAATGCTGTGAAAGCTATGTTAACCAGTTTGATGAAAGTATTTCAAATTGTATATAAAACCAGCACATTGTACCCCATGACTGCATTAATGTACACAGCTATGATTTAATAAAAAAAAAATCTCTTGAGGAACCCAGATCTTTGTGATACCTAACACTGTAAGCTATTTCATTTACAACCATTTAGTGATTGCTGAAACTGAAGAATAATTTTGGACATTAGTTCTGTTGGAAAAAATCTTTTTGCAAGATCCCTTCTGGTGGCAGTGAGGAAGAGTGGCAGAGAGCAGGGCATGAGGGCTCAAATTTTAGTTCTATGTCTCATGGGCTGATGGAATTGAAAAACTTAATCGTCTCCAAAATGAATTGGTTATATTATTTTGATCTCTAAGTACACTTTTGAGTACATGACTTTATGATGATTTTATATTATACTTAATGATTTTATGTTACAAAATTAGAAAATACATGACTTTATAGTGAATGTTTAGTGTCAATACATCAAAATAATACTTACTTTAGTGTAAATTTTGAAGAGATTGATATTTTGGAATTGAGTTGGAGAAAGCTGCCCTAAGCAATGTTTCCTTGACTTGACTACCACCATTTACATACAGCTTTATGGGTTTTGCTTTATTCTAATACCCTCTAAATTACTATTATTCTTTTAAAAAATAGTGTCATCTGGATGAGGCACAGTGTGGCTCATTCCTGTGTTCCCAGTGGTTGAGAGACGGAGGTAGGAGGATTGCTTGACTCCAGGAGTTCCAGATTACGGATGGTAATGATCATGTCACTGCACTGGATCTGGGTGACAGAATGAGACTCCATGTCAAAAAAAAAAAACCCCAACGCCCCTTAAAAAGCCCCCCAAATCAAAGTCTTATCGAAACTAAAAACCTATTTTTAAATGAAACTTTATATTGCAATTATGATTCTTCTGTGTTTTTTTTCTAACGCAGACCACAATAAATACACTAATATACTTAAAACAATTTACTTGAATATATATTCCTAAAACATCTTTACTTCACTTTGGGAACCCGTGAGCCAAGGACTTCTTACTCAATATGCTGTGTTTAGTTAATACACTGGTGTTATTGAGTCCTCAAATATCACACAATGACCACAGATAGTAAAGATATTCAGTATGGCAAGAAAGGAACACTAATGATTAGGAAAAAAATAAACACTAATTTTCAAAATAAGTCAACACTAATACTTTACTATTCAGTATTGGTGTTTAAAGTAGACTCGTGTTTTTTAAACTTCTGTAACTGCCAAAATTGTTGATACTGATAAACTTTATGAAGTCTCCACTTTATAAGACTGCATTCTGAAATATAATTACTACAATTTTAGACATTTTTAAGGCCCATATTTATGATAATAGTAGGCAATTTTTGAAAAATACACCAGATTCTGTAAAAATGGCAATAATTTCTTATAAAAGCCTCCAAAACACTGAAATCTGAACTTCTTGTGCTTTCTATTTCAGAGAATAAAAACATAAAAGTTTTCCACTTCAGACTTTTCCCCCTCAATTCATTCACTATTCTGTCTCTTTTTTTTTGTTTGTTTTAGACAGAGTCTCACTCTGTCGCCCTGGGTATCATTCACTCCCAGCTCCCTACTTTTTTCAGATTCTCCCAACAGGGAAATTGAGTGTCAGAAGAATTCCCTTACTGTCTTCAGGCACTGTGACCTCCAGATACTGATCTTCAAGTTTGGAAATGATAACTTGGGTCGCTGTTGAAAGATACACCTGAAAGAACTAAAGTAAACAGAAACATGTCAGAAGCCCCGGATTATTTTTTGTTACCATTAGATTTTGTCTGGATATTTGTTGGTATTATTTTAGGAGTTAAAATACTTCATCTTTTCCCCACTGACCAGACAACTTTTGGAGACACTTTCTTTAGCTCCCTGATTTCATATTTGTCTCTTCTCATAGCATTTCACCCCGAGTTGTAGGGCAGGAGGTAATTTATACACAGATTTTATTTCTTCATGCCTAATAATGGTTACATACATCAGCAAACCAAATGCCATTTGCTTGGAGCTTTTGTTCTGCTTTTTTTTTTTTTTTTCCAAACATGGAGTTAAGTTAAAACAATAATTTATTGCAACATAAATGCCTGACCATCTTAAATACCAAGGAAAATCAAAACCAAAGGTATTGCTTAGCACAGCCAGCATGCTTGAGAAGTTCAAAACCACTAAGTTGAAAATGGAGAGTTATGGTTCTTTTAATAACTGTCACTTTACCCTGATTCTCAATCAGTATCCATGCACAATACAGAGTGTAGTTGAGCTTCACATGCTTTGGAAACTACTGCTTTGAAGGTCAAAACTCCGTCAAATTTAAATTTCCACCAATACTGCCCTGCCAGTAATCCTGTGCTCCTTAGGACTGGCTACTCCACTGACCTGGTAAGAACCAAACACCCACAGCCCGTTAGTTCCCTGACTGAGGAGTCTGTACCTGGTAATGGCTACCTTTCTTCTTAGTATTTAATTCATTTTAATTTTGTACTTTTGTATTTCTATGATAGCTGGTTAGTACCTTTTAAAATTCTAACCTAAGTTAGACCAAAGAGTGTTATATAAATGTTTGATCTTCTTACTCATTACATGCTTAGGGCTTATTTGTTCGAGCAATTCAACAATAAGCCTTCCCTAAGTGCTTTTAGCATTTTACTCCAGGAGAGAATAGTTTGAATTTGTTTCAAAATTCTCCTCTTTTTATTTGCCTTTTCCTTTCCTATGAGTCTGTAATTTAGTTCTGCTGACATAGTTGGTTAACCCCATTCTGGGGAGCTGATTAAAAACACTTTCTAAAAATGTCTATTCCTATTTCTGGTATTAATCAGCATTTTTTTTCTGGCCTATCACTTTTTCTTTTTGTTTGTTTATCAAAATCTTTCCACTCCAGTAATTCTAAATGATCATAGTTAAAAAGCTACATCCCTAGTTCTTTTTTGATATGGACTAGTCCTTATTGGGCTGTCTATAATATGCCTTCTACATTAGAATAATTTCACGGAATAGCAAGTAGTTTTAAGGAATTCTATAAAGTCATATATAATCCAGAAGCAGATGTGAACAACAATCGTGAACCCGTGAGTAGGTTTTTCTCCTCCCTGTGCTCAGGGGACCATTCAATTGCACAACAGATCCCCTCTTGAGAAATACTTCCTTTAAAAAATCTTAATAGTTGTCACAGATAGTCTAAAGAAAGCTGCATGGGACCATCTATAGACTTCATATGTGCAGTTAATCCAGGTTCAAGGCCATTTTCTACTATCCTATCCTAAGTTTCCTTAGAAACTTTTAAAAAGACATGAACTCCAAAAACTGTTTCAGAGTTTATGTGCTTTTCTCATTGTCACTGACATTTTTTTGGACAGTGATAAAAAGGCAAATCTGTTGCAAATTTCATAAATCAGTCTTTTCTCTCTGTTCTGCTGTCAGGTTGCCCTTCTCACTAATGTCACCATATGTCACTGCTTGTCCCAGCCAATCCCAGTTTGACTAAAAGAGTTTGACTAACTTTTGAGTCCTGTTGCCTTTAATGGGTAACTTTGCCAGCTTTTTGATTTTACACTCTTTTATTCAGAACATTATTATTCAGGTAAGTTAACTATCTGTCCTGAAAAGTCTTTGATATCCAGGTATACAACTGAGAATTTAATTCCCGTCCTTAATTTAATAAGATGTTGCAGTTTGCAAAGCATGCCTCTTCTCTCCTTACTCCCTCAAATCCTTTGAGATCATATTATCATCTCCATTTTAGAGACGTTTAATTGTTTAAGTTCAAAAGCACTGTACTAGAACTTGGCCTACCAAGTCCCGGAGCAATCCCTATGTGATAGCATCCTGTATTATGCTAAATATTTGGGGGGAAATTAAGTAGTCATAAGAAAAAAATAAGAAAATGCTTCTCTTTCCTTGACTTATCTTAGTTCTTTTCTCTTTTTTTCTTATTATATACTGTAATATTAGAAATATTTAAACAGTCCAGAAACTTTCAATATTTCCAGTGTTCAGGCATTTTGAACTAATTAACAATAAATGTTTGCTTCTCTGTATTTCAAAATCATATGAAATAATGTTTATTTTTGAAAGAGCACACTCAAAATTATGTATATAATACAAGGCTATTGTGCAGAACTATTGTAGTTCTTTCATTCTACCAACATATTATTTGTTTTGTCCTTAGAGTTGATATGTCCTTTTGTATTTTAAGAACTGTAATATAGATACAAATCAATTTATGACATTTCATAACATGGTTTTCAAGAAGACAGCAATTTAAACTTTGCATTTAAAGAGGGAGAAGAAAACTGCTTTCAGGAAATATTAGTTAACCGGCAGGAGTCCTTTTCAGAGAGCAGTTACCATGGGATTGAAAAGTATTTGCTAATTATAACAGTGCACTAATTATGTGCTTTTATATCTCATCTTTCTGTCTTTCTGTCTAAATTCACATCTAATTATATGGTATCCTTTCTACATGTGACATATCTAAAAGTATTGCTTTTATCAGATATGAATTCTTTTCCTTGGAAATTTATTAAAGACATAGTTTCACTTGCCAAATATTTTCTCCTGCAATATATTGAAATCTTTTGATTGTGGGTTGAATAATCTGTCATGTCGTTGTGGGGCTGGGGGGGGGGGGAGGATTAAGATTTAAATATTAGACATTTTGTATGCTATAAAAGAGAGTAACCAAAATGATCAGCCTTGTTATAGTTTCTTTATCCGAAAGACAGTTAAGTAGATACCGTATTAGCACGGTATCTTCCTTCTCCTCTTCCCCCTCATCATATTTTTATTACCTTAAAGAGTTCCTGAAATTGAAATCGATGGAATGATATTTTAAACATAGAGCATAAAGGAAAGATCACTGGGTCACCAGAATCATAGAAGGAAGCTTAACAATAACAAAAATAAGGACAAATGTTCAATTATTATGTTTTGATTTCCCAAGTGCTTATTGAGTAAATAGAAAAAGGAACTCGATTCTATAAAGAGAGCAAGTCTTGCTTACCTCCTGAAAGCAGGACCTTTAGCCAGGAGGGACAGTTAAAGAATCAAGGGGCTACAACTTTGAGAGGTTTCCAGACTTTAGTTCCAAACATGGGCTCATGTGACAAGTATTAGTCTGACTAATTCATAGGTATACAACTTGTTCTAACTCCACTCGTAATCATACTTTATTGATTATGAACTTTAATGCATATGTATTCATTTCGATATTTATTTGTTTTTAATGAAAGCTTAAAGAATAATTTATAAGCCTTTAAAAAACATTCTATAGAGCAGTTGAAGCTTCTGCAAATACAAATAAAATCTGCTCTGCAGTATTTAAGACATAGATCAATATGTGGATCAAGCAGTTTCAGATCTGAGGCTCCAGGAGAGAGTGGAGAGGTGGGGGAAGACTAATTGGAGCAAAAAAGAGAACAATTATTTCAGACTTCCTCTATACCAGCCACTGGGATAGATGCTTTTGTGCACATTATTTCATTTTGGTGGCCTCTAGTTCTATCCAGGGTTGTTATAACAATCACATTAGAACTTTATAGAGATTGATATTTTTTTTTTACTGGATTGTACTGAGCTGAAAACTTGGCCCTTCTGCCATCAGTTTCACTTGCCACAGAATTATTTACATCCATTTAATTAAAGTTGCTTGTTACCCAGCAAACCAAGGAAGTAGTTAAAGACTTACCATCCACATTGGGATATTTTTTTGTAACCAGAGACATTTCAATAATGATAGAGCCTCTATTATTTCAACTGAGACCCCTTTTTTTATCCTTTACTCCTCTTGAGCCCAAGCTTCCTCTTCTGGAAATCAAAAAGGCTTGACTATTTTTGATATTCTTCTCAGTTCCAGTGATTTGTGAATTTCATATTTGGTTCTGCTGATGCCAAATGTTTACAGACAAAAAGGGGAAGACAAACTAATTAAAAACAGAACTTTCCCAACTAAAATCTTAAAAGATGAAGAGAAATGATTCAAGTATTTTCCGACTCTGACAATCAGAAATGCATTCCTTTGTGGCAATTATAAGACATTCTGGGAAACAAAACTCCTTTTTTCTTTTCTTTCTTACTTTCTTTTTGTGTTTTTTCTTTTTTCTTTCTTTCTTTTTTATTTCTTTTATCATTTTAGGTGTAATATATTATGGAAGTGAGAAACTCTTGAAGCTCTATAATCTTAGTTAATAATAGTCCTAACATCAAGTCAGGGTAGATTGGGGTTATTTCTTAACTACTGTGTGCTCTGGAATTGGAAACTGTCCTTCTCTGGGCTCAGTAAAATACTATTAATAGCAATTCTTTCAAAATGGTATGCTGATGTTTAATCAATGTTCATAAATCTCTTGAAGATCCTCCAAAGATAATTGTGACATAAAATATAAAGTATTATTCCTGGAATGGGGTAATTTTATCCAACTAAATCTCCTCTGAGCTCTCACCTGGGCAGGAAACATTGTTATTACTTTGCAAATTATTTTGTACTTAGCTTTCCTCATGTTTCCTCATATTTCCTAACCTTGAGCTAAAGCTCCATCAGAAGCAAGAGAATATTTGCAACATTGACTTCGATGGGATATTACAATGAAGAACAATATGGCACTATTGCTAAGGGTAGGACAGAAGGACCTAAATCTCTCTAAAGGTGCGTCTTACACAATGCCATTAACCATTCTAGCAGCAACTGTCTAATTAATAGCTGGACACAGCATGTCATTAATTTGAATGAGATCATAGGAGACTTGGAGTTTTGAGCTATGGGTCGAGTTGATCTATGAGATTTGCCTCCGTTTTTGGAGTCTGGAATCTCCTAATCAGTAAATGGGGTTTCCTTTTTTAAATGCAGCCTGTCCTTCAAAGCAAATGCCAAAACATAGTTGATGCTCAGTGTATCCTAGCAAGCGCTAGAAATTATCTGTCATGTTTTAACAGGGCTATCTAGATATTGCTTTTCATTCATTAATTAGTTAATTAAAGCAATTATCCAGTATGTCATTGATTAATTACCCATGTGCTGGGATCTGGATTAAGGAAGACTTGGACAGACATGGAAAGGTGGGGAGTCTGTGGAAGTATGTGATCAGTGGGGATTTCCTTTGTGGCAAGTTCAGATGCACGCAATATTTTATGTTCATAAAGTATTCTTTTAGGTGCTGATTTTATTTTGGAAGTTATTCTAAAGAGCTATAGTGTCACGCTGAATGAAAATGACTCCCTACCTCCATCTCCATCTACCATGAGGGTCCATTTAGCAGGCTTTCCATGAATGTTTATTGCATCCAAGGATTAAAAAGGCACCTGTGATAATTAATATCGAAAATTACAACAAACAATGGCTTACAATTTTAGCCACAAATTTTGGAAGAGTGTACGGCAAGTGAAATGAGAGAATTCCATCATTTTAAGTGTATGCAATTGCTTAGATATGCTCAAAATTGTTTCTTTTCCTCCTTTTCCCACCTCCACCATTCAGGTAGCGATTGGAGTGACTATTACAGAGCAGATAAGCACACCAGGACATTAAAGCGTAAATGACCAAACTGGGACAGAAAAAAAAAATTAAAGAAAAAGAAAACAAGATCTGTATTTTTCACCATCCAAACAAGCTAATAGCAATGTCTATTTTTTGGTATAAGTTTTTACATAATTATGTGTTTTTGTTTTCCATTGTTATTATATCTTTTTTAAACTGCTACAGAAATTTTACGTTCTTTTAAATGTCTGCCTAATATAACAAAGCTTAGGTATGCCACAATATAGTTACGTGCCTTCTGTATTTGGCTATTTTGGTCATCTCTAGTTTTACTTTTATGATTGTAAATTAAGCCACACAGCATATTTTGTGTGTGTATGTGCATGTAAATTCTGTTGATTTTTTTTATATTATTACTATATATTATTAGACAGGTATCTAGAAGTTAGGCTTCCATGTCTTTAAAAGATATTAAAATTTTTATGACTTTAAAGGTATTTTGCTGAGTCACCTGCCAGCATTGGATATAATGATTTAAATAATCCTCTTTCCCAAATTTGTAGGTAAAAATTAACCCTTATTTTAAAAATTGCATTTTTTACATGCAAATTCTAACATATTCCTTTTTTATTTTATTTATTTATTTATTCATTCATTCATTTATTTTTTGAGACAGAGCCTCAAACTGTCACCCTGGATAGAGTGCCGTGGCATCACAACTACAGCAAACTCCAATTCCTGGGCTCAAGTAGAAACGCTTTTAGATGACTGTCTTGTTTAGTTAGGCGAGTGGTGGAAGCCTAATTGTGTGGACCCCTCCTGTCTCATCCAGCATCACATCGGGCCTGATGCTGCTGCACTTTGATTGCAGATAAATATCAAGGAGAAATGGAAAGAATTTCTCGGATGCTGACCTTTAAAAAGTCTTAGTAAAGACTTATTTCCAAGAATGTTGCAGGGGCATATATTTTAGAAACATCAAGATTTCCAGAGTAAACCAGAAATGCTCAAAAGAATTTTATAACAATGATAAGTGTATCCTTCCTGAAAAGTGTAGGTATTCTCCACAAGAGTGTATTTTTAAAATCAGGATTTGTTTGCACCTTCAGGATCACATTCTGGGATTAGGGAAAGGGAAAGGGCACTTTTTGTCCTTGGGATATGCAAGGCCTATAAACTTGAGTAACACAGGGTATTCTGGGGTTTAAGAAATTGATGAATAATCCTTTTGCTCACCACCAAGTGCTTGGGATAGAAGACCGTTTGAGTGATTCATGTGAACTATGACAAGTGAAGAAATATCAGTACTGGGGGCGGGGGGAGGGGAACCTTATCATCAAACAAGACTTAGAGATAGGCTAGAGAATACTCATCTCTGTTGTTTAATTAAACAGACCTGCCTAGTGGAGGCCTCCCAATCCAGAACTGAATATGGGACTCCCAAGCACAGGCTTCCTGAATAGCAAGAGAACTCAGCAGAGACTGAGCTTTCAAGCTTTGTTCCTTTCTTTTCTTGTTTCCCCCCAGTCTCACAAACCAGGGAAACCTACATTCTTCTTTAAGAGAAATGGGAGGAGTGGGACAACAAGAAAGACTTTGGAAGACCTTCTCCCATCATTTTATCTAATTGTAATAAACATTTCCTCTTCTATAGAAACAAGTCAGAACAAGCATTCCCTTCTTACAAATAAATGTAGTGAAAAAGGAGTTGAAAATTAAAAATTATAGGGATGCAAGGCATGAGGGGTAGCCCTCTTGGTGTGTTTTTAAGCTGGCATTATTAGTACCCCAAGGGGCAATTGGCAGGGTATTTGCAGGATGGTAATTCTTTGCTCCTCCCAAAACTACCAAAACAACAGCAAAGAAATCTCTGCAATGCTTATGAAATAACACCTGATAAGTTTGCAGACAGAGACACTGAGAATCTTGCTTGTAAATCCTATCTCAGTCTTCTGAATCCAGTACTATAGGAAATGTGGATGGATACATTTTCCAAGACTCTACCTTGTTCCCTCAATTTGCAGGGAACTGGCTTGAGAAAGTGTGTGGTCAGCCAAGCAGAGAAAACCTGAACAGCCCCACTCCCCACTCAGGGCACCAGTCCCTCTCTTGGTTCTGTGGAGAGTGAATCACCAAAAAGGCAAGAACCACCCAGGAGTCACAATTTGGATTTTCTCTGTATGGGCAGAAAATGAGAAATATCTCAGCATAGGATCACTCAGAGGTTGTAGGTTCCTAACACAGACTGAGATTTTAAAGAAAAAAAAAAAAAAAAGGAGAGCGAAGACAAAGGACTGTCAGGGTATTAATGGCCCAAGAGAAGAACAGAATGGAAGTTCCTTGGGTTCCGTCTAGTCTCCACTGTGGATTAATATCCTCAGTGCTGCAGCTCTGAGTTTTGTCTATTTAAACACCCCTTCTCCCTGTTCCCTTCTGTCCACGTTTGTAGGGATGGGAGAGGAATGAATGGTAACAGCTCTCTGGGAGGGGTGGCAAGGTTGGGGAAAACTTTTTAGTGCTGTCTTTTTTTCCCCTGAAGAAAGCAGGTATGTGCTGTTTCCTGAATTAGGAGACAGAATATAAAATTCACGACTGTGCCCCAGAGGAAGAGGATACATTTCTGACTAGGAGAGGGAATCCAAGTGGGGAGACTTAGAATGTCGTTACAGAAGAAGAAAACAGAACCACTCCACTGATCATGGTTGACTCAGCCTCCAGCCTGCTTGCTGTCTCCCTTCGGTGATAAAAATGCAGAGTCTACAAAAGAAGCATTTAACATATAGATTTTAAAACAAAGGGTGCCTACAGATAGGGACTGAAAGGGGGTGTAAGGAGAGCTTCTGAGTGTCTATATGCACTATATCGAGCCTTAGAGAAAGTCCTTATAGATCTGTATTCCTCAAATAACAATAGTCTGAAATGAAATGAGTTTGCAGCTATTAAAAAATACTCAAAGAAAGAAGCAAGAAAAAGATGCGATAGGCCAATGATAAAAAAGAAAAATCTGCTCTGGAGAAAGATATGCCATGGAAAATAGAGAAATAATTTTGTTTGTAAGTGTTTATGTGCTGTCAAAAAGTCTAAGCAGAATATTTAAACTTCAAAACAAGGAATCAATGTGTACACAACAATATTACATGTTAAAAAATTAGCATTAAGGTGTAAATAAAATGAGCGGAGAATTACCCGGTGCTATTGTGGAAGCAATGCGTGTATTAAAGAGAGGGAAATGCAATTGATGAGGAGAAAATGGAATCTTATAAATGGATGCATGGGTTCAGAAAAAAAAGAAAAATGAATAAAAACAGTGGCGATCCAACAGATGGATCCCTTTAAATGACTAAAAGGAAAAAAATAGAATAATAGCATAAATGGAACATGCCACTCAGCAATATACTAAGAGCAGCTTCCCTGAAATAAAGGAAGAACTGCAGCTCCGATTCAAAAGGATATACTATGTTGCAAGAAAAATTGATTCAGCATGATAACCTCAAGTGATATCCTGGTGAAATTATCTAAGAGTTAAAATGTAATCCTATGGCCATTTCCAGGAAGGCAGGGCACCTCCAAATGGGAAATTATGATGCTTTCAGAGTTCTTCATAGCAACTTTCAGTATCAAAGTGAAAAATGTCTTCAGAGTTATGAGGGCAGAAAACTGTGACCCAAAGATTTTATACCTGCTGTATAAAATCCACAGGAAAACATTCTGAAATAAGCAAGGACTCAGGGAATCTAGCAATGATATGCTTTTTAAAGAATGCTGTATAGTGAAAAAATATGGTGAATCAAAAGGAAGAACTGAGATAGAAGACATGAATGGAAAACTTTGAGGCTATTTAAATACAGAAATGAACCTAAATATCTGTAGCAAGGTTAAAAAAACTCTAATGAACACACGAGTTACTCCATAGAAATTGATCATTTAACAACAAGGGAATCAGGCATACATCTCAAGAGCTCTCATGGGTGTGCAGAGGGAAAGGGCAAGAGATGGGTCACAGGCCTCAGGATTTGGAGTAAATAAATCATGATCATGACCAAGAAACAGAGGGATACCATATATTTTATTTAAAGTTGTAAAGGCAATCACTAGAGTAACTAGTAACAGATTCCGAACCTGCATATTCACATGGGGGCAGAATAGAGAAGGAAAAGAAAAGTTGCATTGCAAAAAAGAAGAAACCAAACAGAACAGCAAGGAAGTTTAAAACAATATGAATACAACTATCATCAACAAACATCAGTACAGTATATTATGATGCAGCATCTCTATAATCTCCACACGTGTCTATGATCTCACTTATTAAAACAATGTCTCTCAAACTGAGTCAAGACCATGTGTTGTAAGAGTCACAACCAAAATGAAGAAGTTCAGAGAACTTGAAGTAAAGGAATGGGCACAGACATGGAGGAAAAGAAAAAGAAAACTAGAATAACAACATTAATGTCTGACAAGTTTAAACTTAATGCAAAAAAGTATTAAAGAAGCCACAGAATATCAAATAATAATGAAAAAGGGAGGCTGGGTGCTGCGACTCACGCCTGTAATCCTAGCACTCTGGGAGGCTTAGTGGGAGGACTGCTTGAGCTCAGGAGTTTGAGACCAGCCTGACCCAAAACGAAGACCCCATCTCTACTTAAAAAAAAAAAATTAGCTGCATGTTGTTGCAGGCACCCATAGTTCCAGCTACTCAGGAAGCTGAGGCAGGAAGATTGCGTAGGCCCAGGAATTTGAGTTTGCAGTGAGCGACTGCACTCCATCTGGAGCAACAGAGTGATAC